>KL282072.1:12716-35453 GCA_000699545.1 Podiceps cristatus
CTTGAGTTTGCATGTAAGGGTTCTTTGCTAATACAGATGGAGACAGAAGATCATAGAATCATAGAATCATAGAATTGTAGGGGTTGGAAGGGACCTCGAGAGATCATCGGGTCCAACCCCCTTCCAAAGCAGGCTCCCTAGGACATAGCACTGAGATAAGATGAAACAACTATTTCAGAAAAATACTACAAATGATTTAATTTTCACTCTGATGAAGTAGAAAACCAAAATAAATTTTCCCAACTTGAGATTCCAGCTTACTAGTCATCTTTAGCATGTACCTCCCAATAGAGATTTATCTTAATGCCAAACTAGTCCTTTTGCCAAAGCAGGCTCCCTAGGACATAGCACTGAGATAAGATGAAACAACTATTTCAGAAAAATACTACAAATGATTTAATTTTCACTCTGATGAAGTAGAAAACCAAAATAAATTTTCCCAACTTGAGATTCCAGCTTACTAGTCATCTTTAGCATGTACCTCCCAATAGAGATTTATCTTAATGCCAAACTAGTCCTTTTGAGGAGCCTGTCCACATCCTGAAGAGGGGTTTGCTTTCTCACTGTGCCGGCAATCAAGTCTCCACCTCGGCACCTGCAACTCAGCTTTCCCCAGGAATCCTGAGAAGTATTTATCATTTGTGCCAACTCTTATCAATCTGCCTGTTTTAATTTAGTTTGAGCTCTTAAATTTGGCTGACTCATTTTTAGGTGAATACACATAGCAAAATAAATAAATGTATATAATTAAATAAATCCTGTCAGCCTGATTTAGTGTTGTTTAATTTATCAGAGGAACTTTCTCTGTGTATGAATGTGCTGGAGGCCTAGATTTTGGAGAAATCAAGGCAATTTCTACATATAAGTAAATTAGCTCATCCATTTTAGATACCACTGAGGCTTATTCTGGGGAATTTCTGACATAAATCAAGGCTCTCCATAAGTCCATCAAAACAAACGGAAGCAGTAAGCACTGAAGCATATCTTTTTGAACACCTATGCTCAACACTGAGGGCAGTCAAAGTGGTTTCAGGCAGCAGTGTATTCCCAGGGGCTGGAGTAGTTAAAAGAAACCAAGCCTTGCTGCCAGCATGCCCCAGTTGGCTGATTAGCAACCACATAGTCTGCTTTTGTGCTTCTATCATTTCATCTCACAGCGTGTTTTCTGAGGGTGCTGGTCAGTGTTTACTGTACACTGTGACACTTGGAAAATGTTGTCGTTTTTTTTTTTTTTTTTCTTTTTTTTGTGGGCAGATAATAGTCTATAAATCCCAACTAAACAGTAGGCAAAGAGATTTCTGATAAGCACCTAACAAATTATTTAAGGGATTCCTAAGATCACGTTTAAAAATTCAAAGAGTAGTGTCACTATATGTGTTTCACACGGCCAGACGCAGTTTGGCATAATAATGCAACTCTGAGAATCTCTTAATCTTTACCTGACAGAATTCAACATGACTCTGTAAGTATTATGATTATTATTTGCAGAACACCGTGGGCATATGTGCTATACTCATATACGTCTGTGAACGAGTGCAGCATGTCCATGTCTCATGGATATTGCATTCTGTGAAGGGGAGAGAGAGCCTTTTGTTTCAGCCTTGTGTAAGGGCTGGCATGTAGCAGCAGCGCTCTAGGAGAAGCCCTGGAGGAACAGCGATGGGATGGTGAGTCAGAGAATTCCCATCTCCTCTCTGTCTCCTAAGGGAGTAATTTGTTTTAGTTCTTTACTGATTGCAATTAATTTGCCTCCTCCACCCACTTCCCGCCAACCTGCCTGCCCAGTGCACACCTATCAGGGGACTGAGCTCCCAGTCCCTTCCCACTGCCTGCCACTCACCTGTGGATGTTCTCACATATGTACCTGGCATCCCCTATGGGAAATGGCAACAAAAGATAGTGAAGAGGCTACCAGTGGAACTGGTGAGAAAATAGGAGGCACTAATGGCAGAGAAGGGTATATTTTGCATTTAAAGCATCAGCACTCCAAAAGTTCAAGCCATCTCAAGAAACAACACTCACAGAGAGTGCCCTTTCATAGAAGGAAATGAATGTCCCTAAGGATCTGTCGTTATACCCATTTTACAGATGCAGTTCAGTTGCCTGAACTTCCAGGAAGCCTGAGGTTATATGCAAAAATGCACAGGTAATAGCTCTTCTCATCTTTTCCTTGGTTGGAAATGCAGATACAATGGATGGAAATTGGAGGTGTGGTTATTCATGTGCTGTCTCATTGTTTTTGATAGGTTACATTTTGAAAAGCTGCCCAAGGGTGTAAAAACAAAGCCAAAGCTAGAGATGATATTAGGCCTAGGAATACCTTGATCCTAGTTCTCCTAATATTAACTATTACCTAATACTCCCTCTTGTGTTCATTCATATGTTTCTTGTGCCTATGTAGGAGGGGTGTTTTTCCAGAATACCTTTTGAACTTTTGTATTTTAATAACATCACAGGAGGTCAGTCACTTATTAGATGGAGTAAAATGACCCATCCCGAAATCCTCTGGTTAACTTTAGAATCATGGGAAAGCCGGTAACAGGGATAGTTCCCTACTCCTGGGCACAGCTAAAGAGACAAGCTGTACACAATAATGACTCTGGGGTCAATAAAGGGATGGTGTCCAAAAACTAAAAATACATGAATGACAGCACGGGAAGAGGATACCGTTTGCAAGGTTAACTTTTCGTCTCTAAATTAGCACAGTAAAGGCTATAGAAAGGAAAGAGAATCCAGTATTTCAGGAAATTATTTATGAAATGTAGATGGGCCTTCAGTTGGGAATAGGGCTGGGCAAAATGTTAGTGGTTCTTTGTTCTTGCAGCTGGCCTGTCGAATTACACAGAGCCAGCACAGTAAATAATACTACTATTGTCTGCCTGTGTCAGAGACAGACAGAAGGTACATTTGGACTTGGTCCAAACACCACAAGGGCCACTCATAGCCACAGTGTCCAATTACTGCTTGCTTAACTATAAAATTCACTTTTTTTCTGAGCTAATTTAAGAATGGCAGCTTTTAATGGTGTTTGTATTAAAAGGGGACTGCTGCTCTGGCTTTTGCCTGTAAAAAGAAGTTATACACTGTACAGGAAGCAGCAAACACATACACAGTGAAAATAATCAGAGTATGATAACATTAACACAGCAACAACAGTGATAGCAAAGCCAGTACTTTGCAAAGGAAAAAAAGATCAAGCCCTTCTTAGAATAGCCCTGTGTGAAACATGCGAAAAGGCCAACTAGACTCTATCTCGAACGATGAAACAAGTACGTCCACTCGGTCCCTGCAGATGTACGCATATTGCATAACTTCTTTCAATCATTCAAAGAATCATTGACCACAGCTTTCCCACTCTCTGCACAGATACTTCTCTTCAGATTTCAGTTACACTCATTTTCACCCTGACTGTTAAATGCCTTGGAGAGCAGTAAACTCTGTGATCCATTTTGCAAATGGCCAAAATTTTTTTGTATTAGAATTTTTTTTTTAAATGAATTTATAGAAGATTATTCAGACAGAAAGAAGATCCCAAGGGATTAGGGATGCAGAAGCTCTCCCCTCTACAGTAAGTGCATATCAGGGCTTTGATTTTCTTTGCCTATCTATTAGCTAGAGATAAATTTAGGTCTCCTGTTTAGAGCAATCTGCCTACAGTGCACAAGAGATCAGTAGTTGTCAATGATCTATGAAGACTTACTGTGTTTCTCTCCTCTGCCATGCTGACAAGGTGTTAATTTCTTTCTTGGAATAGCAAGCAAAAAAACCCCAGCAAACTGATAAATTTAGGCGAAACTCATGCAAGGACCACATCGCTTTTTAAGGCTTCCTGCTACCACCATTCCATCATAGAAGTCTTACAAGTCTTGCATAACAACAATCAATAACAGAATGTGCCTATTCTCTAACTTAAAAATCTTTTTCTGTTCTGCGGATTTTATACACACACACGCACACACTATGAGTGTTCACAAAAGTATTTTCTCTCACAGTTGTAGAAGGGTTTTAAAATATGTGCCACAGGTACAGAAACATTATCAATCAAAATGTTAAAGCCTTCATAAGCTCTATGTAGGTGAGTTCATTCTCCTTCTCTTTTATCTTCGGATGTCTTGCAGAGTGCTTCATTTGGAGAAAGACCTAAAAGCCACATTGGGTAACAAGAAGGGATAAAAGGGTAAACCTGTCTGTTCATATTTGCCAGTCTTCAACATGGAGAACACAGCAAGCATTCTGTCAAGGAAAATGAGGATATTCTTTTTTGCTTCTTTGAATCCTCAAAAGATGCATCTTCTTTGTAATAGAAAAGAAGTATCTCAATACTTAAGTCAAAATAGCAAACTTTTCAAAGGCCAGAAACTTGGAGCTGGTCATGCGACTTGTGAATTGTGTGCTGTAGGATTGTTTGATATGGCATAAAACAGAGAGAACCTGAAGAATTTCATCTTCAAAATGATGAATATGGACAGTCCTTTCTCCACAAAGCAACCTTCAATTATTAACAGCAGGACTTGTGCTCAGCAGAGTAAAAAAATCTTCCCACTATCTAGAGTGAAGCTCCCTCCAACAGTCATGGTTGATTCTCTTTCTCTTATCTTATACAGAGACATTAATTCTTCTCCAGCACACATAAAACTATTCACATAGAGGGAACTCTTCACCTACAGAGAAGTATTCACATACATACTGTTAAAGTCGGGTTAAGGATGTCACTTACCCAGACACACCAAAAAAAGGAGAGAGATTCAGTGTTAAAGCACCTGCTTGTTCCTTAATTCATGCTTTTGCAGGAAACATATTGGTCTGTGGGTTACATAAGCTAACATGTAACACCAAGACATTTGTGATGCTATGAGTGAGTACAAAGACTAAGGATAGTATCCTCATAAATGAGGTTAAAGGAATTACTCTCATGCAACTAGCTGAGAATCTAGCCTTCAGGATTACATGACCAGTTAGTTTGTCCTCATATTTCATGTTTTTATGGGCTTCAGAAATAACAGAGGATATTTTCTATTAATTTGCTTAATTAAAACTCAGGTGACGCTTGTTTTCTTTTTCAGATATAATATTCAACAATTCCTGTGTATGGACTGTCTGGTAATGCATACTTCAGTATGTAAGAAGTCCATGTTCTATAATGTCAAGGACTATGGTACCGCAGGGGCTCCTTAGCATGCAAATTATTGACACAATAGAACATAGCAACTCTTTTGAAATCATTATGTTTTATTGTGTCAGGGTCTCGTCAGGACTCTTTAATCTAAGGATTCTTGAGAAGATAAAATCTAATAGTTCCTCTGGAGCTATAAAGGTCTCTGATGTCATAGGCTATTTGGACACTCCTTATTCCAGTGTGAGGATTATTAATACACTGACTATAATGACTTTGTGACTCCTTTGTGGTCTGTTATGACTATCTAGAATTTTATAAGGCGGGTCATCACCATGTTATATGAGTCTCCACCACAAAAATTAAACCAAAAAAATATTTTTTTTTCTTTCCCTCTGCCATCCTCTCTGTAAGGATATACCAACTTTATTCTGGTGTTTAGACAAGATGAGAAAAAAAAAAACAAAAAAAAAAAAAAAAACACAAAAAGACATAGTAAAGTGTAGAACTACTGTTTTGAAAACCTTTACAAGAAATTTCAGTCAGGCAGACTAACTTTGCATTTACTTTTGAGAAACTGTTGTGGCCGAACATATTTCATCTGGTAGTGTCAGTGGAAATTTGCCCAGTATAACACTCTTCCCAGGCAAAGCAACTTCATTCCCTAATTCTTTTTATGGAAATTACTTGCAGTATTGTCCGGGTGTCCGTGTCTGTGCATGTCAACATGAATGTTTTACTACTATTAGCTGCAAGTTTTCCTCCAGATCAGACACCAAAAAGAGTAATAACTAAAAAAGGAAAACCAAATACAGCAATTTGCATTTCAGACTGATGATCTGCCTCAAAACCAGAAGCTCTGAACTCTATTCCATCTCATAAGCTCTAGGAGTTCTTGCTGCATTTCCCCAGTGAATCTGGAATTTGCATAGCTATGGACTCACAACCCTTGGCTTACCCTATCCTAAATCTCTTTGGGACTGATACTCAGCTGAGAGCCAGGATTACTAGGATTTAAATATATATCAAATGCAAAAGTGGGGAGGTGCAGGAATTTCTACAGCAGCTACACAGGGTGAGCCTTCATGATGTGTGACGACAGACCCTCTGCCATTTCTCAGCTGGAGAGATATAGGGCAGGATTTTTTCATTAGTCCATAAGTGGACCCGTATGTCTATAAAGCTCTTTTTTTTCTTTTTCATTATTGTCCGTTACTCAGCATACGTTCTGAATTTATATTTTTTTAAATTTAATTTCTATAGAATATGTTCAATTTTGTGCTGATTTCTTTACTATTTTACCCAGGGTGCCACCTGAAAACACACAGACGTTACTAGATATTATTTATATGCTAGCAGGCAAGTGCATTGTTCTTTATGCTACGTGAATAGCCAATCAAAAAGGCAGTCTCAGAGATCAACAACAACGAGACAAGCAAAGGAGGCAGTACTGGCCAGTAACACAAGAGATGGCCAGACACATCAGCAACCTCCTTGGCCTCATGTTTTCTGTAAGCATTACAGAAAATGCCTTTAAAGAAATACCTTGAAAGAGGACAATGTGAACACCTGAAACACATTAACCAGGCAGGAATGGCACCAGGAAAGATTTGTTTTCAAGTTTAAATAGTGACTGATGGAGGTGACATTCTGGGCCAGAGACAACATCCCAAAAGAGAAACCCAGGAGGTAAGGTGAGCTGGGAGGATCTTTGAAACTTATGGCACACACTGAATGCAGAGAAAACAATTGGCAGGATCCAAAGAAAGAGGGGAGATGGTCAGTGCATTAGTCTCCAAAAATAATCTCTGAAGAACATTTTAGGTGGATGTTATCCTTGTAAGATCTAATTTGTCAAAGCCAGAGACAAGTATGCTGCATTAAACCAGGGTGGAAAACAACAGGAACATGAATGAGAGTTTCACAGTGTGAGCAGCAAGGAGAGGTTCTCATCCAGGGACATTATGCAACAGTGTTTGCAAGATTTGAAACATACAGCTAGAGGAGATTGTGTTCAGTTTTCTGTATCAGCCCTTTGTGCACCACAGAGAGATTGGAGAAGGTGCTAAACAGAGCCCTTTTCCAGTAATCTGCAAAACCAGCAGTTAAAAAGTGCTGAATCCCCTTTGTGTAGTACTGAGAATCCAAGGGGAGAGTTGCAGCCTCTTCTCAGGAACTGCTGTGCACAGTGGCTTTGGAAAGTCAGGAGTGTGGGTGTCCAGTGTGATTTCAAACTTAAGACACTTTTCAGCTGATAACTGAAGTACACCAGCAAACTATTGTCTCATCAATGTATGGTAGGAACTGTCAATATTTTCTGCAAACATTCCTCGGCATAGCCTCCAAACCACTTCCACAAATATCCACTTAAATGTGCATAGTGCACGCTGAAAAGCATTAGGAAGTTAGTGTTCAGTAATATAGCAGGCTAGAAAAAGAGTCATATTTTGAAGAAAAAGAGTAAAATCCCTTTAAATATTTTTCAAGCTATTTAGTAGCACTCAAAGTGGTGTATATTTGGAAAACTTCCAGAGCAGCAACATGCACATACTGCATGTGGTTTAGTGTCCGTATAATCCTTATTTCATTTGCAAAGGTCAACACACGGCTTTATGCTTTTAAAAGATTCAACACATATTATATGCATATATATTAAAGTTCTTTTCATGTCCTATATGCTTGCTTCAGAGTTCTCCACTTTTTATATATTGCCAAATTCATGTTGCATCACTGAAGTAAATACCAGTTTTACTTGTCCCTTTGTCAGAGAAGCAACTGTCCTTGAGAGCAGTTCTGTGTAAACTCAAATTGTACTTGTTTGTTCATAAGGTGCAAGAGACAATTTCAGAACCAGGACACTTAAAGAAAGTATCCTTTTTTCATGACCAGATCCAGATACGTAGATTCAGCATTTTCTCAAACGACTTCATTTTAGATTGTGTTGACAGTTTGCTAACTTGTTTTTTCTTGTTGGAATATGCAACATTTTTCAAAAACCCCAGAATCAGTGAGTATAATATATAACTGTAGAGCTTGCCACCAATCCAGGTAATAGCTCAAATGAAAAATGGATGAACCAATCACACCCAAAACAAACCATTCCAATGCCTGACTCTTTTCTTTTCTGCTCCTCCTCCTCAGTTTATGTGAAGAACACATGACTGGAGGAGAATTTCTAGGTCTTCAGATCTAGTCCTCTAGAACATATCTTTCCATTTATAATTATAGTTTCTAGTTTCTCCAACAGAAAAGGAATATATGAAACTGAGGGGTGATCCAAAGTATGTTTCCATCCCAAATGAGGAGAGGAGAGGAGAGGAGAGGAGAGGAGAGGAGAGATGTCATCACCCAACAGATACTAATTTACCATAAAGAATGTGCATCCTCTACTACCCCACATATTCACACCTTGCAGGAGGTGTGTCATACACAAAAGTGAATCATCGAGAGGCTTTTCTTTTCTGACAATGCTACCAAGTGTTCCAGTGCATAGAGAAGACCCATCAGCTAAAAGGCAACTGGATAAAAAGTTTAATTGCATAGAGTAACCTACATTGTAAAATCAAACTTTTGAAATTAATACACTGATGTATTAATTAAAACAATCTGAATGTTCATTTTTATAACATAAATTGTTTAATAATGTGTGAATGATGAAATTAGATGAAAATAATAGTCAAAAGAGTGGAAGATATGAGCAAATAAATGAAAAATATTCAGTCTTACTTCATGCCAGCATACTACCTTTTCAGGAACAAAACCCCCTAACAGATACCCTATAAAGTACCTCATCAACATAACATAGGTCTCATTACCTCATACTTGTTTGTTTCGTTGACAATATAGCGTGCTGAGTCATGGCATGCCTTTTTTCCCAAATCTGTGAAGTCTCACAACTGCCAGTATCATCCGCCAACTGCCTTTTTCATGTTTAATTCTTCCAACCCATGCATTGTTTAGGACAGATAGGGGTTTTTTTTCTCTTTAAGATTACTTTATGCTCTTATAGCATTGCATCTTTAAAACAGAGTATATCAGGAAAAAAAATTCAGAAAATATATTTTCATTTTTTTGATTGAAAATACCCTTATGTTGGGGGCTTTTTGAGTCAATTAACATAGTTTCATCGGGTGATCCATGAAAGCAACAACAGTGCTAACAATTTTCAACCAAATCTACTATGTTGATGCAAAGTAAGCCCTGTGAGAATGATACAATAACAGAACAATCACATAGTAGCCAATTTGAAAGGTGAAAAATGTAAACTTCTGAGTCTCTAAATAAAACTTCTAAACTAAAAAATGTCCCCAAGCTTCAGTTCTGCATGTGTTATGGACTTTGGTTAATCATGTGGTAACATAGTGAGCACTCTGTTCCTTCTTCACTGAGTAAGGGAAGTGATATGTAAAGATTTGATTAAGAGAAAAAAGGCGTTCTGATGTCCTGGGAAAAAAAAAAAAAAAAAAAAAAAAAAAAGGAAAAAAAAAAAGCAAGCAACAAATGTAATACAGCAACTTATTGAAGTTGAAGAAATATTCTTTCCTTTGCCAATTTTGAATGCAATTATTCCTATTATTTTTACTTCAGCAATGCCTTGGGGCCCCAAGTGAGATCAGATCCCCTTTGCAAACACAGTGGGAAAGTTCTTGCCTCAAAGATTTTTCAGTCTAAATAGGCTATGCAGACAAAGGATGAAGATGGGAACAGAAGCACTGTGGTGTGCTCACAGATATACAATAGGCCGCAGCAGATCTGCCAACAGATTTAAGGTTTCTGCCCCTGTATTTGCAACCTTGACCAGGTTGGCTCAAGAATAATGTTCTCTCACATTGAACTGCAAAAATACATGGTGGTGTAATACTGAGATTTAATGTGAACCATGACTCTGGTGAGAGCCCATATTCATACACATGAGCAACGTAAGTTCCACATGGTCATAGGCATTTTCAATTTAGGAAAAAAAAAATAGCATTACAGACTTTATCCTTTTAGTATTCAGCCCTTATAGCTTATTTATAAACGGCTGCTGAATCTCAAAATGACACTTGGAGCTCAGTACCAGTAGCAAGCAGAGATTTGCTTGCAAATAAAGCCAATTGATTCCTAGGGGGTTCTCTTTGAGCACTGTATAAGTCAGTCTTGTTATGTGGCAAAAAAAAAGCTTGCATGTTTACTTACAAATGGTTAACTCCATAAATCCACACTTTATCAGAATGCAGTTCCAAGAGATCATAATTTTTTCTGCCCAACGTGTAAGTCCTCTTAGAAGGACACAGCTATGTCAGGGATTTTTTTTGTTCTTCAACAAAGAGACAGATTTTCCAAATTTTGTATTAGAATTATACAATATTAAGGACCGAACTGTGATACTTCTATCACTCTGGGGCCTACTGCCTTATTGCACAAACCCTCCAGCTAAATTCAGTAGTTTGTTTTTTGAATACAACTTTATATGAAGCAAATGTATTACAACTTAGTCCTAAATTCACAGCTGTGTTTTACAATTAGTATCATCCTTTCCATTTTAGGAAGACTGGCAGGATGCATTTCTGCAAGGTATTTGTGGTACAAGGGAGCCTTAAGAATGAAGCCTATAAAGTTCTAAAAAAGAAGCAAGGAAAGGATTTGCAGGCTGAGAAAATAACCAGTCAGCTTGATCTCACTTGTAGCAAATAGTGAGTCGAAGGCTGAAAATGCAAATTAAATAGGGTGGCATACCTTGCAAGCAAAGCTTTTTTTCATTTGCTTCCTTAGATTACTTGGTTTAACAAGGTGTTTTTGCTAGCCAGAAAAAATTACTAGAGTTCATTAAGGAAGTCCCAAAATAATTCCAAATCCCGAAACAGGGAAAGGCGCATCTCTGTGCCTGAGCCATGCACCGTCAGCTCCATCTGGTTCCAGGAGTTGTTCAGTCAGGAAGAAGATAATCATCACCTTGCACAAATGGGACCTTTTTCACTGGAATGCTGAGGTTGGCTTTCAAGGAGTCAAACTCTCCACCCAGGTTACTCCCTGAATTCAGCCTACAGCTTCATCTAGAACTGGTTATTCCAAACTCAGCACTGGAGGATAAAGCCTCCCTTTTTCTTATTTCCACTGTTAAGTACTCCTGTGTACTTTTCCCAGACTAAACAAGTAACTCTGACCTGCAACCATTTACTCTCACACAAACGATTAACTTAAAGCATGTGTCCTAACATGAATTCTGGCTCCACAACAACCTAGCATTCCTATGGGAAACAGCCCAAATTAATAACAGCCTTCTTTCTGCAATACCTGAAGTGCCCTCTCTTAAAAGAGAGAGATAAGATTTTTTTTTTTTTTTTTTTTTTTAATCCCCTTTGGACTAAACCAATTGATTCTAGGCCTAGAATGGTCACAGAACACTTATGATACTTACTGTAATGAGTATGGCCTATGTTCCTGTATCGCATCACTGTTTTCCCTAAGAAAACATGAGAGTTAAAGCACTAATCTGATTTCCAATATAATAACCCATTTTCACACGCTCTCACTAGTCAGTACTTACTTTGTTTGGACTCTGTCCAAAAGAGATATAAATGTGTTGGGTTTGTTTCCCCCCACCTCCTTGAAAGTTTGAGTCAGATCCTTTTGCCATTTCAAATCATATCAAAGTAAAAAAACATGTGTTTGTTCCCATAATTTTGAAAACAATTTCAAAATTATTTTGTTCTTCTAAATAAATCTGCTGGCCTAATCAGATCGGTAGCCTCTCCCATGAGTTGAGCACAAAGCCAATATCTGCATATCTCTGAGGTGCCATTCTTACTGAGATGGGTCTTCCCTTTCCGAGCACTCCTTGGTGGCACTTGAACTCACAGTTCAATTTGAGGCTCAAAAAACTTTTCAGGGGCATTGGTGTCAGAAAAAGTATGTGCTTTCTACTTTCCCACTCTAATCTATAAACCCTTTTTCTTCTTCATTAAAACAGACTAAAAGTCTACAGATATGAGGGAGTCCTCTGCCTTCAGCTGTCTTCAAATCCCTTTGCGCAGCATCAGCACTTTCTTCTCTGTATTTCTTCTGAAAAACAAAATGTCCTTTGCACTTACCAGAGACAAATTCAGATTTGTACTATTCTGCTGTCTCTCTTAATAAAGCCTAGAAATGACTCCAGGATAGGGCAATAAGAATGGGTTTCCTATTTCCTAGTATAACATGTTCTTTTTACTCTTTTTATTCAGCTACTACCGATGAAACTATTGCTTTTGGTCTGTTGAAGTGAGGTGCGCTTAAGAGTTTGGGACGCGATTCTCTGAATGTTAGGCTGAATTATTCTTTGTCCTGCTCTAAATTCTGCTGATTCCAAAACCCCACAATAGCCACAAAACATGTACCACAGTAATCTCCCATGAACGGTGTTCACTCTCATTTGGAAGGCAGGTGAAGAGCTGAAAAGGCACCCGGAGGTCCCTGCCAGGTGCTGGGGCGCACACATGCTTGCTTTCTTGCAGAAGGCACTGTTTGCCGTTTGACCATGATTCATCGACGATGTGAAACAGTGTCATAAAGGGCAATTCTCCTTCCTCAGTAGAGAGGATCAAGAGCCAGGTATTGGGGAGGGAATTTGGCAGGAGCTCTCATTGCCTGTAGGTAGACCTTTCTCCCAAGTCCACCATCTCACAGGGAAGAGAGTTTGCTTGTGAACCAAGACCTCATTGTTCAGGGTACGCAAGACAGGTAACAGAGACTTTACCAACATGCATGAAGGTGGTTTAAAATGAGACAGATCGTATAACTCAGTCACAAAAAAGATGGAAAAATTACACTTAATCTTCAGTTCCTTGTTCAGAATTATTCAGGTAAATTCCAGTAAACATCAGAGGAGCTCCGGGAAGTAAAAGTTTCCAGTTTGGCCTTTTGTTTTAAATGCTACTGCTACAAAGTTGCAATAAAAATGTAAAAACTATGACTTCTTTGTTGATGTTAATTCAGCTGCCTGAACTTCTAGAATATTTTTCCTGTTTCAAATGTCCATGTACATACTCCACAAAATACAGTGCGTTTCTGTACGCTAACTAAATGCTGCTTTGCCAGCCTTTGCTTTTGTGTCTCCTAATGCCTTTAATTTACCTGTACAACCTTAAGTTCACATTCCCATATATATATATCTTTTTTTTTTTTAATTCAACATATTAAAATCCTGCTCCAGGCTTCTCCTGTGATCATCCTCTTCCCATTTATCTTTCAGACAGCAATAAAAATATGTAAATATTAAGCCACAAAAACTGTATTACTGTAATGTTAAGGATGTGACTAACACCCACAAAATGCCAGAGGTTTCAAAGTCAAGGCTGCATGTTGAGCCTGACTCTTTCAACACTCATGTTAAGTAAAATTCAATTAAAAAAACTCTGATGAGTTGCAGATAAGATTATTTTACTACCACTACTACTTGTAACAGTTGAATTATGAGAGTGCTTGCAACGTTAACAGTGTCCATGCACCATGGGCCAGAACCACATTTTCAGCGGGAATGAATACAGCCTAGGTTTGGGAGAAGCTGCAAAATTTTAGTAAATAGCTACCACCCCATCTCTTTATGATTCTGAGGCATAGGGTCAGCCCTTTGGCATGGCAGAAAGCAGCTCAAGGCGGCTCTAATTTAAAACAGTTGTTAAAAGACAGGAAAATGGGAAAGCGGATCAATGGTGGGTAGGTGAAAGCTAGTAACATCTTTTTACAAATGGAAGCTCTGCACCTCTAAGAGCTATTCACAGGACTTGAGAACAGCAACCATTAAATAGAGAAAGGTTAATGGGCAAATTTCCCCACTATCTGTACTGAAAGAGCTTTAGGTACAGGTAATGAGAAGGGATTAGAAGAGCCCGGACTATTCTGCATGGAAAAGACTTAGGACTTGCACATCAGAGCATTCATTTACACCCATGCAAAGTAAACCCAAATAAAAACCTCACAGTGTTAGTAAGGGTGTGATAAAGTGCAGTACTCTCTATGTAGTTATCTCAAATGCTTTACAATATTAACTGATTAAGCCTCCCACAGAACATTTGCAAGTATGTAGCACTATCTGTAGTTTACAAATAAAGTTTTACCTGACTTGCCCAGGGTTGCAAGACTAGACTGGTGAAATCAAACTCTGTCCCAGGCAGTAAATGGCAGTCCCTTGCTGCTTAGACTAGATGCAACAGGAAGCCAAGTCTGCCATTCTGCTTTGTACTTCGAGCCATCTCCAAATTCCTATGTGGAAAAAAATAGGATTGCATAAGGAATGATATGTAAGGAACTTTCTAGAAACAAACTAAAAGAGAATCTTGTCAATATTTGAGGCTAGGTTGATAATTAAAACCTGACTGTCCAAAATATATTACTAATCTAGCGGTCCTATTGAATTGTGTTCAGCTTTAAGTAGGTGAGCAACTTTATTCTCAATAAATATGAGATTTAATTTTTCTAAGTGGCTTATAAGTAGCTTGAAAGACACCCTTTCTTCTTCCCTGGAAAGTAACTGTAGTCATCACAGAAAAATTGCTAAAAATATCTGTAGATAATTAAAAACATACATCTAGAGAAAAAACATCATTTCATTTACTCTTAGAGGAATTACCATTATAAGAGGTTAGTGTTTATCTGTTGTTTGCAATTTACTACAAGCTGCCCTCTTCATTGGAGGGAAAGCTTTGCAGAATCAAACTGAAGATAATAATTTATTGCTTTTTATCAGCCATCTTTGAAAATCAGGCCCCAAAGTCCTAATTAACTAACATTAGCGGTTTAGTACCTCTTGGAGCAAACAGTATCAGATCTGAATTACAAATGGGTATATCTCTTCCCCAAACCTGTGCTCATTCTCTGATAAAGAGTGCAGTTGTAAAGACAATATTAATTAAAGTAAGGTGCTTTCTTTATGTAGTTCTCCTGTTCTATCCATGCTTAGTGAGAAACAGACTTATTTTTTTCTCCAATGGCCAATGTAAAAAAAAAAATAGCAAAAAGCAAGAAAAAGTGCATTTCAAGTAGGAATACATATCCCTTTG
The DNA here is from genome assembly GCA_000699545.1 of Podiceps cristatus. Lineage (NCBI taxonomy): Eukaryota > Metazoa > Chordata > Aves > Podicipediformes > Podicipedidae > Podiceps > Podiceps cristatus. The sequence continues at coordinate 27,849 of KL282072.1, forward strand.
TATTTAATACACTATTTTTGATATTTAGGCTGTGGAAGCACTTTTCGCATAAAGGAAAGCCAAACAATTATATGGGGACCAAATAATTAATTCAAAGCAGCCACATGGAAGTCTGTATCTAGTAGTCAGCAAACTGTTAGTACTACTAGTTGCTGCTGTCAGATACAGAAAGTAGCAAAATGTTCTTATAAAACTGCTTTACCTACAGGAGGAAAAGAGAGAGCAACACAGAATTGTTCCCAGATAATAGAGTGTTCCTTCATTTTCTGCTACCCCTCCATTGCCTAAGAAACCCACCATTATCTGGGCCCAATGGTCTTGCAGGGAAGGGCAGAGAAATTACATTCAGGCTCTATTTATCTATTTATAATTTGCTTATTTATTTTTACACTGCCTCATTGTCAGCAGGCAAACTGGCATGCACATTCTCATTTTGATAGGGAATTAGCATTTAAATGTGGAGACATAAACGTAGTGGCAACCAGATATGGACCAGTAGCTGTGTAATCACTCATCTCAGCAAAGAAAATTACGGAAGAACTTCTGCTATCAACACTCAGATTCTACAGCTATGGGCCTGTAAGCTATATCAAACAGAAGAGTTATTCCATCGGTTGCAAAACAGAGCATGTTCATTTGCCTTGAAATATAAACAAAATACATGAGAGGGAGGAGTCAACTTGCAATGACTTCTTTTAAATTCCTTCCCCAACAATCCCACACAATGTACAATTATTGGCATTGTAGTGGTTTAATCTTGTCTGTTCTCAAACCACAATAAATATCTTGGTCACAACCTTAATGAAGTACATAGTTCTGATTTTGATCTTATATTAACTTTTCACAAGTCAGGAGTTCCTCTTGATTTAAGACAGTATGTCGAGAGATCAGAGTCAGACATATATCTAGAAATATGCTGTAGATCTCTCTGGGCATAATTCAGCAATGCACAAAGACACACAGGTTGTCTTTTGGATTTGGGCATATTTTTTTTTTTCTTCTGGCAACCATTGTGGTCTCCTTCATAAAAGGTTGCGAGAGGACATAGATTCAGACATGCTGGAATGTAGTCTAATCTCCTCATTTTGATCTTTAGAAAATAAAGATGTCTTTATTTACTTTTCTTTTTTATACACATTGTCTTTCAAAATATAAATACTTTAAAAGAAGGAGAGAGAGGTTGGAAATCGACAAAAAAAGAAGACATTGTTTTAATTGTCTAATCAGCTCAACCTTTGGGAGAGCAACCCTAACCTTTGGACAGATGCCAACAACTGCCATTTAGGTATTTACATCTGTTTATCCTCTCAGTCAAATGTCTTTTGTCTTAGGTTTGACATGGGAGTACAAATGTTCTGACCCCTACAAGCAGTTCTCAAACATTGGATAAAAGACTTCTTTTCCCCTTTTCTAAAAGGATGAACACATACTTTTACCCTCCCTTATTCCTCTTTACCACTTATATGCTTCTGAGGCAGTTGTTGACAAGACTTGCATAATTCAGTTTATGTGTGTGACTAGAATTTCTCAAAGGCTCTGCTGGACTTTGCAACTAGGGGAATTTAACCCTCTACAACTCTATCTCGAGTCTTTAAATTTGCTTTTACTTTGTAAATCACACCATCATGCTAGCATTGCCACATATCACATGCAAAACTTAGGGCTTTTTTAGAATTTGGGGGAGGATGACTGTAAGACTTAGAAGTCTATCTGGAGGAAAATTCCATTTAGGTATGTATGCATAGGCTTTCTTCTTAAAAACAAAACAAAACAAAACAACTTTTGCTCACTGTACATAATTTTTCATGTCCACATGTAATTCAACAGACAGATAGTAAAGGCAGTTAAAAAATAATTATCGGAAATGGCAACATTTGCAATCCCTCTCTTCCCTGGCATCAAGACTGGATTTTTCTCAATAGGTATACCACCTTGCCACTAAAAAAGCCAATGTTTAAGTACATAAATAATAATGGCTCTATTGTGGTTTCAGAGAACTCAGCGAATATCATGTTTCAGCAATCACTGGATGTTTTCTTCAGGTTTGGTGTGAAACACAGCAATAAAGTTATCTCTCAGCTTTATAGAACCCAACTATTTGATGGTGTCTCTCTAAGATCAAATGGAAGTTAAAGCCTGCGGAGGAAGTTCAAATGAAGCTTCCAGCTAGAACTGCAACATAAAAAGCTCCAAGTTAATTGATAAACTCCAGGTAGAGAAAGAAGCCTCTAGGCTTGACTTGGCTATTCTCTCAATCTACAGCAGTCCTGAATACCAGTTGGCTTTAATCATGCATGTAGCTGGAAGTAGAACCAGGAGGTCTCTCTGAGCTCTGCACCTTTTCTGGTTGCCTGCAGAGCCTGATAAACAGGAGATTTGGTAAGGTTTTTGGGGCTACCCTCCATGGCCAGTAAATCTCACTTTTCTGTCTAGGGAGAAAAGAAACAAACTTCTCTCACTAGTAAAACAAATGAACTTTCTGCAAACTTTGTCAAACTTTCCACAAAAAAAAAAAAAAAAAAAAAAAAAAAAAAAAAAAAAAAACGCCCCCTTTTCCACCCAAAAGAGTACCCTCTCCCCCCTCAAAAAAAAAAAAAAAAAAAAAAAAAAGCTGCCACCATTTGCCACATCAGTTTCATAAAGAATCATACCCAGAGCTGTGTCAATCATGGAAATTTATTCTTGGAGAAGGATTTTTTTTTTAAATCAGAGGGTACTGGAGGATGGGGTCCACAGTACAATAAACCTCAGAGAACATGAGCGAGTAAAAATTCATAGCATGAAATTTAGCTCGCAGGTTTTGCTTTTTTCCTGTTCAAATGATGAAAAGTTACATTTATTACAATGTTTAGTTCTGATATTTTTCATTCTCTCCTAGGTGCAATATTAATATTTCCCATTATGTTGAAGACATCACTGGCAAGAGTTGGCTGGCCAAAACTCATAAAGTTGGTGTTATAGTGGAAACAATGTTTCTGAGTACAAGATCTTTAGGATGGGGCATATATTTTTTTTGTGTGTTTGAAACAGTGCTGGTATAAAGAAGAACATTGCTGTCACTTATATAACATGGCTGCCATCGGTTTCACTGGTAATATTTGCACTTAAAGAAAATAAAAAGGGGCAGTAAGCACAGTCTTCACCCTAAATGACTCCGTGCCCTGGAATGCCTTTGTGATCCAAAATAATGTGGAATTTTCATTTTCCTGGTTGAGAGTCATTCTTCTCACCAGGCCATTATGAAAAACTAGAGCTCTCAGAAGTCTAGGGCAATGTGCTGGAGTTTTGTTTGGTTTTTTATTTGAAGCTGTTGCCAGGAAAGGCAAGCTAATTGAAATGTGGAGTTGCTTCTATCATTTAATAATTAGCAAGCACTCAGAAAATATATTATTCATTTTTTAAAACATAAATAATTAAGATGTAATAATGACACTTTTATAAATAATATTTCATTCTCTGTGAATACTCTCCAGGATTTCCTTACATCCTAAACCTACACCTTCCATTCAGATAGTAAATTCCTTTTCTGCAGCATTTACTGAAAGCAAATGGAGTAAAGGGATCTCAACTTCCTTCACATTTAGATATCTATGGGAACATCTTTAAGAGCCCCCCCCCTGAAAATTAGTCCTTTATAAGCAGCCAGACTCTTCGGCATTCATATTATGCAACCAGAATGAGTTGCAACCAGAATGCATCTGAAAGTGGGGTGGGTTTATTTTTTACATGTAAAAGCATGTAAGCATCAAACACCTATAATTTTGGGAGCCCAAAGTTTACAGGCTAAGGAAATGGGTGAGTACTAAAAGTGACAGGTATATTTTTCAGTTAAAGATTTTGTAGCTTGCTTGGTTTATTTAGAAGTGAATATTATAGAAAGATACAGCTAGGCAGAATTCCGGGAAAGCATGTTGACTTATTTTACGACCAGAGAGCCCAGTCTGGCAGACAATAACTGCTAGATATAGTCTCAGCATGCTTCAGTCTCCTCTCTCTGGCACCCATATAGGGGCCATCGGACCTGAAACTATAGCCCCCTTCACGCTACAGTAGTAGCATAAATATACAGTGCTTCAGAGCAGTATAATAAAGCTACAGTATAAATGAAAATAATCCCAACCACTTTAATGAACTTATTCCTGATTTATACTAGTGTAAAATAAGGAAATCAGGACTAGTTACTTTCTGGGAGTATTTATGGCTGTAAACCGATTGGAATTTATTCTTCTCTTTTCTAATAGTATAAAGCTGACTTAAAGCCAATGCAAATGTAATTTACATTAAGAAACTTTCCTCTGTCAGTCTTGTGTAAGTATATATTAGCATAGATGGGAAGCATAAAAATTGCAAGTGCAAGCTTTACCATACTATGTCATGAATCAACAGTACAATTTCAAGTTCTCTCATTCTTCCATTAAAATAACTTTTCAGTACCTGAACTGAAACAAGTAAAAGTAGTGGGTAGAAGAGAGACTTGCCCACTTACCAAAGTGCCTGCAACTCTCCAGGAAGTGCTGAACACCACCACTAGGGATCCATGAAAATTCCCCCAGAAAAATGGGAATATAACAGAACCTGAGTACAGGGGACATTGCACGTCTCTGCTGTGAGGCACAAAGGGAACAGGAAAACTGTTGAGAACATGGCCCAGGTGAAATCAAGAGAGTTAAGTTTAGCAAGAACCAAACCCAACAGATCAGATCATCGTGGTTCTCAATCGCATTAATGCTTTGCAGAAAACAACAGAAGGAGGCAGTGGAAAAGTTTGCCAATAATCTGGCGCATTAACTGAATGATGACTAAAGTCTCGGTACAGCTCTGTCTAGCCCGACCGAGTGGTTTTCTTCATTGATGCCAGCTACATTATCAGGTATATCAGTAACCATATCAGTTGTAACATGTATAGAATTGCTGAGATCAACAGAAACCCAGCGCTTGGAAAGAGTTAAAACGCATGATTAGACACAGGGCCAAAATCAAAGGGCCTTCACCCATCCTACGGGTAATGCTATCTCAAAGTATAATCACACCCTGGGGTGGCATAATGCTATTTATCAACTAACTTGCCTATATTCGAGATGGGCAAGACAGAGACTTCTGTTTAGTATGCATTTAAATGCTGCCAAGCAAGAACTGCAGCCGTGACAACCATTCTGTAAAGTTCTCTAATTGGGGAAAAAAAGAAAGGAATGAATCAATGAATAAAAGGTGTGTGGAAACATGGAAACCCCCCCCCACCCCCCATCATAAAGAAACAAGAAACACTTGACACTGAAGGAAGGTAGGAACAGAGAAGAGAAGGAACAAGAAGCATTATAAGACTTGTCAATCTAAATCTTTTACCCACTTTTTTACATGTGTTATCTCCCCAGCAGAGGTCTAAAGACCACCTGAATTAATTGATCTGCTATTTAGCAATACAGAAATATGACAATCATGACCAAGGTACAGAAAAGAACATAGTTTATTTCCTTTTATTCTAACCTGATCTGAAGTGACAAAAGGGAAAGGAAACTGTAATTACTCCTATGCCTTTACGTGCTACCATGAGATGTGCCTCTTGCTACTGCTTGTATTGACTTTAACACTGAGGTCCAGTACGAAGCTCTCAGAATACCCCTATTAAGAATGTGCATTGAGAAATGGCTAGCAAGACCCCAGGTCCCTCAACTACCCCTTCAGAATTTTGCCCAAAAAAGAGAATAATTAGAACAGGCAGTTGAAAAATTAAGATGTGTGAAGGGTGGTAGTGAAAACTATCCCTTCTCTTTCTTTTGCCTCACGGGGGAAGGTGGGGAGGAAGGGAAGAGAAGAAAAAGGTAAGAGATCCAAAACTCCTTCCTTTGAACTAAAGTTAATATGTGTAGAACCAAAAAAGAGGACTTGAATTTTCACAGTGCATTGGCATACTGTGCAATTTAATGCCAGAACAGGTCAGTAAGTCAAATACCATAACTGGATTTTTTAAAGGGCTGTATGTTTCATGACAACTGGCAACATTTGAAGCTATCTCAACTAAGATAATGAGGATAATCAAATCTCATGCTTCACTCTACAAAATGATTACCTATAGGAGCTGAGCAAGGATTTTTCCTCCATGTGCTAAGTGCACCATTGGTAGGTTGATATATTTCCATGCAAGGAGGAAGGTTTCCCTTTCCTCTGCTGCTCTGGATATTTCTCGTGCTGAGAAGAGGATACCAGATTGTTGTGCCAGGTATGCCAAAAACTATTTAGCAATCTGGGTCAGAAGGGAAATCCACTGTATGTGAATTTAAGCTAATGCATTTTACCTCACAAATGGGGCAGACGAAGAGAGCATACACAGTTGGTTACGGCAAGTCAGCTGACAGGCACTAACTTGTTAAACTGCTGTAATGCAATCGTATCCCATACTGTGCCTGTATCCTGAGGAGGAAAGGGACAAATAGCTGAGCATGCTAAGATGCCACGAGGTAAAGAAAATGTGGGGGTTTTTCCATTTTTTGGATTTTCACAGACTGCCTACACCGTGCAAGCAAGTACTTCTGTCAGTACTTTTTAAGAGCAGGCTGCTGTGTAATTTTGGAGTCTTCCTGTTCTTCCTCTCTGCTTCTCTTTTCCTATAAACACATTCACACACAAACACACTTTTACAGAGATATAGCCATATTTGTTTCTCAAGGCTGTCTGATACAGTGAATATTAAAACTCAGATGGAAACTCTCCTTTGGGTGAATGCTGTGAGAGCATTGGAAATTCTTCACACACATGTCCACAACATCCACAGCTCCACAGACAGACACAGGTAGGCTGAAAGAGCAATCAGGATACCATCTGTGTTTGGCAGAAAATTTCTAACCACTTTGCTGCTTTCTCTCTCTCGTCTCTCTTAGTGTGAAGAGACAGAGGAACCCATGGAGATTTGGTGAGAATTTAAACAGAACATATTGAAGGCTGCACTGACAACTGTGGATTCAAAGCAGCTGAAAAATGTGTGCTGGAGCGGCAATGGTGCTATGGATTCAGAAGGGATCTCTGAAGTGGCTAGCACAGACACCGCTATAAGGGCTCAGCCTGCTCTTCCCTTCCTCCCCCATCCCCAGCTCTACTTTTGTATGCAAGGTTTTACTGTTCACAGCAGCTGGTTGCTGTTGATACTAACTTGAGCAACTCTCTAAAGTACATGACGAAGAAAACCCCATGTACCTTGAATGAAGAATGTTGAATTCATGCGCTTTCTGAAAATGGACCCATTCTTTATGCACATTTGCCTTTAAAATGGAGCCAGCAAAATTTAAATTACAAAGAATGGCTGTTCTTTTTCTTGATGTCTGTCATGTTAATATCATACACATGTAATCTTCACTTTTCCCATAGCCATGCAGGATCCATTTCCTTTGCATAACTAGAAAGTGGGCCAGGCATTTTTGAGCCTAACATTTTCTTCTAGCCAAATGGATGACCTTGGCCTAGGTAGACACAGATTCACTGTTGTCGCTGGAATGATGATCTCTGTTATTCAAGACATGAATGTGATACTCTACTTAGGAAGATATCTGCAGAGCTATAGGAAAGAGAAAAGGGACAATAAGAGGGAGAATCATAGAATCATAGAATCATAGA
>JMFS01108228.1:0-11274 GCA_000699545.1 Podiceps cristatus
CCCAGACCATTCTATGATTCTATGATCCACAGCATACCTACAATGGGGGAGACGCTGTGGAGGCTACCCCAGATTGTCCTGCCAGCATGCATAGGCCACCCCGTGGAAAGGTAGAGCAGAGCAGCTCCTAGGATACACAGTGGTTGAGTTGCTCAGGTTTTCTAAGTGGACAGTTTGTAAAATGCTAGTAACCCCTCATGGTTGTTTTCTCAGCTTTTTTTTATAAAATATGCAGACCACTGAAGCTTAGCAAGGTGGGAGCCCAGCCCTTTCTGACTTGTGCTATATCACTAGCAAGGGGAGGATCAATCTAGCTCTGAGATTAGTGGTCTTAAGATTATTTATACTAATTGAGGATGTGACCCAGTGTGTTCAGATATGTCTTGACCGTTCAAAATCTCTTTTATTTAACTGCCCACTTTTTCCATTTTTGACTCATTTAATGCATCACATCAATACTCTTTGTTTTAGGGTTCACCAGGAATTTTTTATGTTTGCAGAGGGGGAGATTGGTACCTGCCTATGTCATGGGACAGTAGGGCATAGAGGATATTCATAATGCTCTGTTATTAGCAACAGAAGTACGAGTGCTTGAGCACCAGGAAAAGAGAAGATGGTACAATTGCAGTGCATGAGGATAAGAGTTTATACTAACTGTAGTAGTATCTGCTACACTAATACCAAAGAAAGAAGATATACTCTCTGCCGTTGCTGTGTTTCTGGTTAGGAACTTCATTCCCAATAATATAACATTTCCACTTCAGGTGAGACACTGAAAAGTTGCCAAAAGCAAAACCACTCACTGTTGCTTGTGTTCATTCCTCAGTTTCAGCTTGCAGGCAAGTGGCTAGGATGAAAGAATGCCAAGCTCCACTGTAAACATAAAGTATGGCGGGGAAGGGAGGAACTGGTCAGTACCCCAAAATCATAGCAATCTCCTACTGCAGGTGGCCTGAGATAAGTTTGTAAAGTTGCATCTAGAAAATTCAAACGGTACAGAAAAAAATCAGAAGCCTCCTTTCTGTTGTACGTCCCACCAAGAAAGTAACTGGAGAAAACTCTATGATCTTTTCTCTGGCCTTTTATTTCTATTGTTCTTATGTTCTTAGCCCTGAATGTGCGAAGGGCAAGCACCAATACAGGAAAGGGACTGTTTCTATGCATGCTAGGAGGCCACACTGATATGAAGGAAGATTGCATGGTTTCAGCCTGATCCACATATTTTGTACAAAGACCTAGGTTTCAGTTCAGGCAAGATTCTTCTTGCAGTTTGATTTTTTTCTTTCAGTTCTGCTCATCTAATTATAAAACTACTTTTCAGAATTGCCTTTATGAAGTTAACATTGCAGGAACTAACATGCATGGTGCCTATACAATGCTACTTCTTCAGCTTAGACAACAGAATACCCGAGATTGTGCATTGTGAACCTGGATGGTTCATATATATGTCTTAACTTATGTGTAAAGCTCTACATGTGCAGTTGTACAAATAAATTAAATAAGCTCACTCAACAGGGGAATCGTGAGTCAACAAAACAAACCAAGGCACTATCATAGAATCATAGAAAGGTCTGGGTTGGAAGGGACCCCAAGGATCATAGAGTTCCACCCCCCCTGCCACAGGCAGGGACACCAACCTCCTGGCCTGGACCTACACGAGGTTGCCCAGGGCCCCGTCCAACCTGGCCTTGAACACCTCCAGGCATGGGGCATCCACCACCTCTCTGGGCAGCCTGTTTCAGCACCTCACCACTCTCTCTGTAAAACTATGCTAAAACAAAACCAAAATATGCCCTGCCCATGCATTCCAAAGCCAGTTTTTCCAGGTTCTCTGCATAGCTGAGAATAAGTGAACTTGTGGTGCCTTTCTAATTTCTGCTTATCTTAAAACACCAGCGAAGAATTACCTTTCTTTTCAAAGAGGTAGAGAACATCTTAAAATAGGCCATGACATCACACAGGGAATGCCTGCATCTATCTTCAGATGACTAACAATCTTATTTATTACCCGATTACTGGAAAACTAAAGCTTATTGCGTATGTTCACATTCCATAGATGTGGTTTCTTTGATGTAGTTAAAATTAGATGTTTTCACCTCTTCTGAGTAGCATCTTTCTGGTTTTTCCTTATTTTCCTTATCAATGGTGTGTTGGCCACAGAAAAATTTTTAGAAGTAGGTATTTCCAGTTTGTATTCTTTTAAGGGATACTCTTGTATATGAACATGAACTCGTGTAAATAAAAAAGGATGGTAACTTTAACAGAACTTAGCATTTTATTCAAGTGAATATCTTTTAATAATTTTTTGCAATACCTGCTGAAGTATAGTAGTGTTCTATGTGCAGACACGTATGTAGGTATCTGATCATTATCTTTGACCTTCAGATTTCTCCTTTTATATCTCCATTAAGCACCAATTTGTTACTAAAACAAACTTTGCAATTAAAAATTTATTGCTTAAAAAGAAAAGGCAGCTTCCTGCCTAGCTCTTAATTAATCTTTATTTAAAACACTTAAATATTTATAGTGAGTTACTTCTCTTTTCATTATAAATACTGTAGTGTTTCAAAGAACTTTTATGTTTCTGAAGAGTTTTCACTTTTACTGCAATGGATACTCATAAAAACATTTCAGCATCAATCTAATCCATAGACTGTGATGCTATTGCAGCTGGCGGTACAAAGATGTCAGGTTTAACGGTGGCAGATTGGTGCAGAAAGGCTCAGATTCCCCTTAGGCCTCGTTGTCCCTCCTTGAAAAGTGGAACAAAGCACAGGTAAACTATTACTGCTCCTGCTAGACATGAGCAAGGTCCTACTAACTTCAGTTTATGCAAACTGCATGGCTAAGGGGACAGAGAAATATTTGATCTATGGGCTTAACCTTCTGCCTGCATCAGCAGATGTTATGCCAGAGCAGCACACTGCACTCCTGAAGGACAGCGGCAGTGAGCACCCGTGGGTTTTGCTGCCCCAAGGCACGGTGTTTCCTGGCTCTTGTGCTTTATGCAGGCTGCTGTCCCATGTCTGCACTGAGGGCTGGGCTGTCCTTCAGCCCCTGACCCACCAGTTGCTTATACTGCAAACCCTCGGCTCAGCCCCCAAGGCAATTTTGAGACTTTCTGAACCCCTGCTTATCTTGCAGATTTTTCTGGGAGTGCTTAGGCTTGAAATCATTGACTGAGTCCTTTCCACTGTGCGACCTTTCAGTTTTCCCAGCTAGTCAGTATTTTTGGTAATGATCTGGCTGATGGAATAGACTGTGCTTCCTTATCATATAGACAAACCTGCCCTGGAGCTGGACAGTAGAAGTTGGCCGGCAGTAATTCCACGGTTCCCTGTCTCTGACCTTCTTTCCTTCTGTAGAGCCATTTTTTCTGTCTATCACCTTTTCTTTTTGCCTGTTTTATCTTTAGAGGAAATAGATACAGCCATGGACGGCAAAGGAAGCATTATTTCTAAGAGGAATCCCATTTTCACACACTAACACCAAACAGCTTCACTGTTGAAAGGTTGGATACAAGCAGGAAGGAAGTAGTTTAGGCTTGCAGTCAGGGACTTACACACCAAGTGGGATTCTATATCATGTATTCTGTGGAAGGTCACAGTTAGTGATCAAAGAGGACCCACTGTTCTTTGCCTAAGAAGGTCGCGATCTGTAAGCAGTGGGAACAACCGTGGCTTTCCTTGAGGCATTGGGAAGGGTAAGGTGGACTTCTGCATGCAAGTTAAATTATGGAAACATCACTGTGCTCCTGCACGGCCAAATTGCCTGTGGCAGTGGATACACCACAGTGTTCTGGGAAACATTGCAGGTAAAATTGCTAAGCAGATATGAGAAAACTGAAATCTAAATTGCAGTACAAGCAAATGACCTGCTGCTATAAACTATACCCTTACAGATTTGCTTACTGATTGTAATATGCTATTTATTGTGTGGGTAAGCTGTAGATTGATCAAAATTGTTTGCTTCCATTTATATCTTGTTGGAAAACTATGGGAGATGACTGTTTGAATGAAGTAGATTGCTGCCAATCATTCTCATATGTAGAATGAGGAAATGAAATAAGAATTATTCTAGTAGTTTTCATCTGATTTATTTAACTAAAACCGTAGCTAAAGAGGTGGGATTTTTCACACTGTGTAACTTATTATAATTAATGTAGCCAGAGATCAATATTGATGCTCGAACAGATGAAATGTCATTTTAAGTATTGCAGCGCTGAGTAGGGATAACATAACAGTATAATGGATAATGTGTGATACACATCAGGGATATCAGTTGACCATATTAAATGAAATCTTGCTCCTCTTAATCATGTGAATGGTTTCAAGGATGTCCCTGAATAAGATTCTTTTCTAATGCAAGATCATTGATTTCATGTATAAATGAAGTGGGATTGTGCTCACAGACTCTTATAATGGTATGTATCCATTTGTTGTACTTCTGGAATAAAAATAAGTTGATTCGATTTATACTATGTTAACCATTTTTCTTCCTTGTTCACTTATATCTCCTGTACAGTTAGTTCTCTATGCAGATTGTTATGTTTGTGTTACGATTCTTCGGTTTCTATTTGCTGGAGAGTGGTACTTTAATGGGTGTCATTTTTGTGATGTAAGCAATTACTTGCAGCAATTCACAGTGAGACTTTTTTTCTCAGCTGCTTTCAGATAGCATTACCATTTCATTAGCCTTAGCTAATTCCAGAGGTAGAGCAGTTTAGCAGGTAATGCAATACTATGAATGCTTCACCTATGTGACTTGGGGCGAGTTATGTCATTTCTCTGCACTTCCATGGTAGAGAAGTGTCATCTGTGTAAGTATGTCTGCAGAGACGGAACTTGCATAGCACCTACCGTAGCTGACAGGAATTTTATTTATGGTTCTAACACATCTATTGCAAGGCCTGAGGCAGGTGCCTCAGCCTCTTTGTACAGTCTGCCTAATGCTACTTGTCAACTAGTAAAGGATTTTGATACCTATTGTGGAAGAGAATGATAACTCTGGAAGTGCTTAACATTTCTACTGAACAATACAGCACAATAAACATGTTAGTATTTTCTAAGTTGAGATGGCATCTCTCAAAGATTCCCTGTTCCTAACCATTACCAAGTAGTGTCTACTGCATAGAGAAGAGGTTGAATCCTACAGAGTGTCAGTGAAACAACCCCTGTCCTTTGTTGTCTGCACAGTTTTCCTCATCTGTCAGTCTAAGCTTGTCAAGCAAGGGTACTATGCTGACCACCACACTCTTTTTTGTCCATGCACCCCAAAGCAATGCTTACTGAACTGTGTAATGTTCTTTATACGCATCTTTGTGTTGCTCATGTTCTTATCATATTAAGCTGAGGCAATTAGAAAAGTTTAAGTATGAATCTTGCTTCCTGACACACCAGGATAATCCTCAATTAAAAAAATAGCTTGCTCCTGGATAAGGTAGTGCAGTGCCTGCTGCCTATGATCACTTGTGTGCTTTCTGATTTTGGAGTATTGCTCAAATTAGAGCAGCACATCACAAGCAGGCAGGAGGTTTCTCTAGCACAGCAGCCATGAAAAATCTTGGTGTTTTATGGACAGTTGGGACCAACTGAACAATCCGTATCGAATTAAGGAGAAGACAGCTGGGGGGACTTGAAATCTTTTCCTCTCTTGTCATAGATACTGTGGTATTGCCTGTCTCTCTAAATGAAATGACAATAGGGAAGCCTCAGGGCAGATTGTCTGCTTCCTCTCTCTTGGGGGGTCTGCTTTTCTTCCTTCTCAGCATATTAGAAGTGGCTGATCCATTGTAATGCAATGTCAGAGGCCTTTGGGACTTAAAAAATGTTGTGTGTGTGGTATTAGAAGGGCAAAGAAAAAGCATTGACCCTACCAGATGTGATCTTTTCAGGTGACGCAAAGCTTTTAAGGAAAATCAGAAAAAAAAAAAAAAAAAAGCACTTGGGTTGACCAAGCTTAAAGCAAATTAAATCATTCCAGGTGGTTATACAAACGTACAACATATACAGTAATTCTAATTGGTTGCCCCCCTAGCTCTTTCACTCAAATCTCCTTGAGTAATATGGCAACCTTTGTGTTACAGATTAAATGTTGGTCACAGCAAATTTAGAATCATAGAATGTTTTGGGTTGGAAGGGACCCCCAAAGCCCATCTAGTCCAACCCCCTGCAGTGAGCAGGGACACCATTACCCAGACCAGGTTGCTCAGAGCCCCGTCCAACCTGGGCTTGAATGTTTCCAGGGATGGGGCCTCCACCACCTCTCTGGGCAACCCGTTCCAGTGCTTCACCACCCTCATTGTAAAGAATTTCTTCCTTGAAGAAATTTGTTTTCTTCTAGATTAAACTGATTCACTACTGTTATAACATGACAAAAACATATTTCAGATCCAAACAGCTATTTGGTTTGATGATATTTCAATTCCTTTTATGAAGGATTGAGATATATTTACTTATATGTGGGAGGAGGTGCTTTGCTGAATATTTTGTACTTACATGCAAACAACAATATCCAGGTGCAAAATAACATGGTAGCTATTTGTTGTTTGTTATTCAGTCATTCCTTATTCACCTGTGCCTTTTTGGAAAGTTATTTTCATCTGTTCAGTAAGCAGAAACATTATTGTTACTATGAGGTGGCCATTCATGAACAATATTGTTCTTCCTGCACCATAAGGTACATAAGGCAGAAGTACAAAACAATTATTAACAGTGCCTAGCCAATAGCAAACAGATGACAAACAACCACATGCTAAAATTGCTTTGTCCAAATAATTTAGTGCATAATTAACAAATGCATTGGCATAAATCTGCTCATTAACAATTTGCAAAAAGAAAATGGAGTTGGATAATGCATTTACAGACCAGATACAGTGGATGTAGTAGGAACGTAAGGTTGCATCCTCATGCTCCCTGAGAAAAGAACTGTTCCTTGTCTATATAAAGATTGCTCAGAGCAGTTCAGATTAATTTCACTGAAGATATGGAATTCACGTTTACAATTGAGCTGCAACAAACCCAGTATGGACGTTTTCACTGAAAGCGAAGTAGCATAGACATGTTGCCTGCTCCAGGGATGTGCTGGATTGACCTTGGCCAGTGGCTAGGCACCCACCCAGCTGTTCTCTCAATCCCCCTCCTCAGAAGGACAGGGGGACAAAATAGGATGAAAAACTCATGAGTCAAGGTAAAGATTGCTTGCCAGTTACTGTCACAGGCAAAACAGACTCAACTTGGGGAAAATTAATTTAATTTACTGCCAATTAAAATAGAATCAGGTAGTGAAAAACAAGAAGTCAAACATTAAAACAACACTTTTTCTCCCCCCTTTCCCAAGCTCAACCCTCTGCAGCAGTATAGGGGTGATGAGGGTTATGGTCAGCACAAAGTAGTTTATCCTTTCTGCTCCTTCCCTCTGACTCTTCTCCCCTGCTCCAGCCTGGGTCCTCTCCCATGGGCCACAGTCCTTTAAGAAATATCTGCCTGCTCCAGTGTGGGGTCCTCCACGGGCCACAGAAGATACCTACTCCAGTGCCTGGAGCGCCGTCTCCTCCTCTGACCTTGGTACTCCCTCTGTTGTTTCTCACTCATCTTTTTTGCCTCCTCCTCTGTCTGCGTGGCATTTTCTGCCCTTTCTAAAATATGTTTTCCCAGAGGTGCTACCAGCTTGGCTCCTCACAAAGTTCACTCCTGCAGCCCCGCCACTGCCAACACCTCAACATCTACACCCAGTGAAAAGAATTAAGCTATCAGAAAATGAATATATATATTTTTACCTCTTAACGTTTTTTTCTATTAATTTCATTGTTTCTTTGATTACTCTTATGTTCCTGTTTTCCATTGAAAAATAAGGCCAGGACTGTGCAAGAGGCCATTTGCACACCAATGTCATCTGAGGTGTGTTTATTGCAGCGCTGCTGAGACAGTAGAAGGTTTAATGTCCCTTCTCGTATCGGTGGGGAAGACCTGTAGGCATACTATAGTTCATATCATTTGTAGGCCTGGTACCAACTACAACAAACAGCTATGTTTTTTGCCAAGGTTAAGTGTAGGTGGGTGGGTGAGACTAACATGGTGAGACTAGTATGTCCAGTAGATTAAACCATAGCTTGCAGGTGCACCTGAGCTGCTTCATTTTTCCTGCAGGGCTTCCAGTGACTTAGGATCTTTTCTGCAAAGTTTAATTCTTAGGATGTGGTCTGGGAGGTGAAGCAGTAAACTGCTACAAAAGTGATTGAGCCAGTGTGGTCTGCTGTGGTCACACCCACAGCAGGAGTGCTTTCCTGATTGACTCAGATACACGGGCGTACAGTGCTCCGCAAGCAAAGCATTCCTCCAGCTGGGCTTCTGCTGCACCACCTCATGCCAGAGTAGTAAAATTGATCTGGAAAGGGTTTTGTTGTTTCCTATCCCTCAAGGAAAAACAAAACCAAAAACACAAAAACCAAAACCAAACAAAAAAACCCACCCCCACAACAACAACAAAATGCCCAAAAAATGACCAAAAAAAACCCACAAAAAATTAAAACAAACAAACAAAACCAAACAAAAAGCCCCCCCAAAAAAAACAAACCACAACAAACAACACAAACATAAAAACCAACCAACCAAAAAAACTACACAGATTTTTACGGGGGAATTTGTCAGCCAGTCAGGGATTTTGATACCTCGCCCTAGACCAAACCAACTCTGCTAACTGAAATATGAGCATAACTGCAGCAACACCCTGAGGCTTATGGCAGTTTGCTTCTGTGCCGCTGGAACATTTTCTTCTGGTGTGTGGGGTTACCCTGAATGGTAACCTTTATTGAGTGGACGGGTATTGGGGTAGGTGTATGCCTGCCTAAGAAAGTCTTTTGGCTTGGCTAGAATAATGATTTCATGTTAATTTAAGTACAGTCTTGCAGAAAGTTATGCAGACACACTTGGCTGGATGTAAACCTCATTTTCACAAAACATCAGTTCTGTACAGTTACCATTTCCCTATGTGTAGAGTATGATTTTCAAGAGTAGTCACTGTTCCAATGTGGGTAGTTAGAAATAGCTTTTTCTGCAATATCTCTGCCCAGTTTCCCTTTCATGGAAAAAGCTCTTAGGAATTTAGTCCCAAATATACGATTTCAGTTTGACATAAACGTATCTTCAGAGGGGCTTACATACCATTTTAAGTTCAAATAGTGCAGCTTTCTCAAGCAGGCATGTTTTGGCATCCATCCTTCTCTGTTCACAAACAACAGCTCCAGCAGGGCACCTTCCCTAGTTGGCTCACTCACAAGCTGAGTGAGGAAGATATCTTCCACACACTCCAGTAATCTCCTGGACTGTTTCCCCTCTGCTATATTGTATTTCCAGCAGTTGTCTGGTAAATTGAAGTCCCACATGAGAACAAGGGCTAACAATTGTGAGACTTCTCCCAGCTACTTAAAGAACATTTCCTCTGCCTCTTCATCCTGGTTGGATGGTCTATAGCAGGCTCCCATCATGATATCTGCCTTGTTGGCCTTCCCCCTGCTTCTTACCCTTAAACACTTGACCTTATTGTCACCATCATCAAGCTCTAGGCAGTCAAAACACTCCCTAATGTACAGGGCTACCCCACTGCCTCTCCTTCCTTGCCTGTCTCTTCTGAAGAGCTTCTAGCTATCCATTGCATCCCACCGTGTTTCCATGATGGCAACTATATCATCGTTTTCCTGCTGCACAATGGCTTCCAGCTTCTCCTGTTTGTGGCCCATGCTGCTGGCATTGCTGTAGATGTACTCCATTTCAGCTATAGATCCCATCACCTTTTCAGAGGGAGAAATTCTAATTCCTACATGACCATTCTCAGGCGCTTTTGTGGTTTCTAGCATATCAATAACTCTTGTATCTTTGCTGTCACATGGCTCTCTATCCCCTACCTCCACTGAGATGGCACACCATCCCTCAAAGATTGGCATGACACCCTCAGGCTTATCTCTAGTGAACCTGTTTTTTGTCTCTTTCCCCCTTCAAATCTAGTTTAAAACTCATTCAACAAGCCCTGCTAACTCCTGCACAAAGATCCTTTTCCCCCTTTGAGACAGGTGCACCGCATCTGTCACCAGCAGGCCTGGTGTTATGTAAACTGACCCATAACCAAAAACCCCAAATTTTGCTGGTTGGTCTGCTGGTTCTTCCCATTTCTTCCCTCATCATTCCCTGCAACTGGAAGGACAGAGGAG
Source organism: Podiceps cristatus (assembly GCA_000699545.1). Taxonomy (NCBI): domain Eukaryota; kingdom Metazoa; phylum Chordata; class Aves; order Podicipediformes; family Podicipedidae; genus Podiceps; species Podiceps cristatus. The sequence goes on from JMFS01108228.1 coordinate 10,205, forward strand.
AACATTGCTTGTGCTTCTGATCCCTTAAGCAGTTGTCACAAGGCCCTGAAGTCTCTCTTGATTGCCCTTGGACTTCTAGTTGCAACTTCATCACTGCCTACCTGAAAATTCAATAATAGATAATAACCTAAGGGCTGTACCAGGGTAGGAAGCTTTCTCTTCACATCTTTAAACCGCCCCCAGGGAGTAAGCAGACTTCCCTAAGTAGTAGGTCTGGTCTGCATATTGGGCCTTCTGTTCACCTCAGGAGAGAGTCTCCTATGACAATGACACATCTTTTTTTCTTTATGGAAGCGGTTTTGACACAGGGCATAGAGTGACTTAACTTCAGCAACGTCTCCAAGCTGGATGAACCATCATCCTCGTTATTTTTCATTTCCACTTACAGAGCCTCGTACCTATTAGGCAAGGGCACCTGGGAAGGTGGGGTAGTGGGTAGTCACAGAGGAGATGTATCTGCTGCACCAGGCAGGAACTCGTTGACATTACCCCCTATGTCTTGAGTCCCTACGTTCAACCAGGTGGAGAGAGGATAGTTAATCTTCCATATCATGCATCCTGCCTGCCTGTTGGGCCTGTCCCAGGGAAGGTCGGTGCAATTCCAGTAGTCTATCTCATGACAGAGGAATAGAGAGAGAATTTCCAGACAAATGCATAGACAAAGGATACATGGAACTGTCACTTTCCATTTATTGTGGTGATAAAATGAAATGAATTTTAGGAAATAAGCAAGGTTGCTTGTGTTTCATAACAGACTTTACCCAGCTCACTGTCCTGCTACAAGTGAAGGTCTCACCAGTTCCACCTATGAGATAAAAGACTATGTTCAGGAAATGCTTTTATAGCACTACAGTGGAAATGTTCTTGACTGACATTGGCTGACTAGATCTCTGGTCATGCATGTGGCACCTAAGCTATGGGGCACATGTACCCAGAGTCTTGGTTGCCTGGATCACTGAACCTTGGCTGATATCACTATTCCCTCTTGATATTTGCCCATGTTATTTTTCAGTGAAAACTAGAAGGGATGGGGCATATCTTGGTGTGATCCCAATAGCTGGGATGGTGTC
>KL282078.1:299-21254 GCA_000699545.1 Podiceps cristatus
GGTGATGGGTGTGATGGCATTTCCTTCCCAAGGAAGACAAGGTGCTGGGAAATGCCCCAGTGCCATCCTGGTGAGCTGTCAGGGTGCGGTCAAGGTGTGCTTCTAGGGACAGAGACCTCCCAGTGGGCAGCTGTCTTCCCTAGAGCAAGGAGAGATGTAGGGTGCTGGGATAACATTGTTGTAGTCAGACCTGAAAAGTAATGTAAAACCTTTTATCAGCAATTGCTTTCACTCAGAAAAAATGGTATGTTAAATGTTTTCAGGCACTTCAGAAAACTTACCAGAAAATACTTAGAGAGAAAGAAAGTGCATTAGAAGCTAAATACCAAGCCATGGAGAGAGCTGCTACTTTTGAACATGATCGAGACAAGGTTAAAAGGCAATTCAAGGTATGGTTTGACTTTTAATTTTTTGGGAGAATGACCAAAAAGAAGATAGATGTTGCTTGGTCACATTCCCCCAATGAACTCTTCTCCAATGGCTTTCATGAGGACCTCTCCTTCTTAAAAAAAAATAATGGAATATCATAGCTGTAGCTGCCCATTTCCTTTAAGATAATCCTACCAAAACTTCTCTGGAACTATGGGGAAAAAATAGAAAATAACTTTTTAAGTATTAAAAGAGGAATATGCAGTGATGCATCATAAACTGGATCCGTGCATTATGTGAACACAGGAATATATTCATATTTCAGAGAGACAAGAAAACATGGGCTGCAAACTGACACGTGTATAGGAATGTATAAATACAGAGTTCCATTATTTCAGAATAATGCTTTTATATAGCATTGTAATGTTTAACACTTCTAGCTTACATTAAAGAAAGCGTGTATTGGTGTATCTCTTGGCTGCTGAAATATGATAGCCAGTTAAAGACAAAAGCCTTTGCACTTTCTGGAGGGATGAATTGAAAGGCTAAGCTGATGCTTCTGTTTTTCCCTTGCTGCAGATGATGATACTTCTACCACATAAACCAGGGTGATGGGCCCTGGTTTTGCACTCCTTTCAAGAGTCTTGATATCTTCAATTGTAACAGGTGTTAATGTTTGGCAGATACATAAAATTGAGGTTCATGTTTTCTTCTCCACATGATGGTAATATTTTACAAACAGGACAGCTGGAGATGCTTGATCATTTTGTAGCTTAGGAAATCTAAATATCAGCAACAGTAAAAAGTAAATACAAGATTATGAGTAGAAGGAAAAAAATACATGGCTAAGTAAAAGGGAACCTTTGAAAAAATTATTACATGTAGTGATTTTAGAAGATAATAAACTTTAAATGTGAAGAAAGTTACTTGCCATTTTTAGTCAACTTTTGCAGGCTTTCAGGACAGTATGCTAAGGTTTAAAATGGTAATTTTAAAAAAATAAATCATTTTAAACTATGTTTTACTGATCACATAGGCTCCTGATGGCTTCTTGTTCATATTTTCATGTGTTTGCCTGCGGAATGAATGCTAGAAACTTATTTTTCCAATTGAAAGCAGATAACTTGTATTCAGGAACTGATACTGAATTTTAAAAGATTCATGTTTTGGTTTTGTTTTTTTTTTTTTTTTTTTTTCTTCCCCTTATGGTTCACAGATTTTTAGAGAAACTAAAGAAAATGAGATTCAGGATTTACTGAGGGCCAAACGAGAGCTAGAAACAAAACTTCAGAGACTCCAAGCCCAAGGAATCCAAGTGTTTGATCCTGAAGATTCTGATTCTGACGATAACTGTACAGATGTTACGGGTGAGTATTTCATCCCCAGCATTTTGTGTTGGAATGTGACTGAAGTGTCTGAATGGTAAAGCACAAGACAGACATACATGTTCTTTTGAAAAAAGTTTTATTAATCCTGGTGAAAAGCAATACAAAGTAGTTTAAAGTGTAAAAGCAGCTGTCTTTACAAGCTTGGATTAGATGGTGGGAACCCCACGTTTCTGGTCTTATGAATGAATAGATGAAGAAGATAGAGCACTGTCTAGACACAGTGACTTGAATATTTTTTTAAAATTGTAGCCAGACTTACTGGCTATGGACGATGAAGTATGCCAGTCTCAGCTGCTGTACTTTTCAGAATAGCAGTGTTAGATTTTTAAAAAACATGAACTGACCAAGAGAGTAATTTTATTGAAGAGTTTTTTGAAAGAGAAGCCCTAGCAAACTTAATGACATAAAAAGCAAAACTTTGTCTATGCTGCAAAAGGTATTTGATAACATGGAAGGGATTCAGATAGGTAGGTGATCAGTCCTTTGACTTTGTATCTGATTCAAAATAGAGCAATAATTGTAGCAGACAGTTAGCACCTTAACAGTCTTAAGGATGGCCACTGTTACTTCTTGCACCGTGAAGGGTTACTGAAGAAGAACTATGTGCAAGTGTTGTTGCTTAACCTTTGTTTTGCTTATTGAAATGTATCAACAGTGACATCTTGGCAGGGGTATAAATAAGCAGTCTTTAGAAGCAGAAACGTTTTGAAATTCAGTGATCGTCTTTTTGCATAGTAATTATGCATTTGATGAACCTCAGTGGTACAGATAGTCTTGTTTTCTTTTGTATATTTTTTGTCGTCTTTTCTGTTAAATTAATTCTTGAATTTATATGTCCCTTCTTAGCTTTTTTTTAAGTATTTTTCAATTTCCTGATTTTCTCCATGGAAGATTTATTTGGTGTCTTGAATGTTGTATATTGATTGGCAGAAGTGTAATTGAAGCATATTATGAAGAGATAGTCTAAAAGGTCTTTCACATAGCACAGAGAATATATTTCAGTCGTGACCGATAGCCTCTTTACACTTTTTCAGTGCTGGAATGGAACATTCCTGAACAAAAGTTGCCGACTTTGTGTTGTGCACAAATGACTGCAACAATACTGTGAACTGTTTTCCTGATTTGTAGTGCAAGTCAACATTTGAACCCAACAGCTGTGAGCAATCTATATAATAACAAATATTAGCAAATAACCTTTAGCAGCATGGCTTCTCATTAACTTTGGACAAGTGCCCATTTAGAACTACACTACAGTGCACAAAGATGTGAGCAAATCTGCTAAAGGAGAAAAAATTATGATCAGTGGCATGTGGCAGTAGGTTTCAGCTGGAGTATTTAAGACTGATAATTTACCTTTTTTAGAGACAATGAAGAGGGTTTTTGTGTTTTCCAATTCTTAGCTACTGGGGCACAATCTGAATACTGGAATGGAGGAGCTTTGGGAAGTGAGCCATCCATGGGTAGTATGATGCAACTTCAGCAGTCTTTCAGAGGGCCTGAATTTGCTCATAGCTCCATAGATGTTGAGGGACCATTTGCAAATATAAACAGGGGTAAGTAATGGTGGTTTGTTTTCCTGGGATTATAGGTGTCTATGTCATTTTTCTATCCATTCTTAAGTAGCTGTATTCTTTCTTAGCTCCTTTTCTGTCCTTTCTTGGGTAATTTGACTAAAGGGTTATTTGGAATTCTTCTTTGTAAAAATAAAAGGAACTGTAGCTGTCCATGCTAAGTTACGTTTAATATATTTGGTGACTACCATGTGTGTAGCAGTGATTTTGGCAAAGAACAGTGAATGGTGCTTCATTGTGAGTAAACCAAATACCATTTTGTTGCTTACGTTGACTAAGGAAGGTAGTCGTCTTTCTTTCAGTATCTGCCAGCATTCTTTTTTTCCACTTGTTCATACTCAGAATGTAGAAAATTTGAATACGTTACATTTGTAGTAGAATAAACTATATTGCTGATTTTTTTTCCATTGGATTTTTATGGGGTTTGACTCTGCTTAGGGGGCCATTTGTGGAAATCTGATTGCAGGACCAGGATGTATGCATTGTTATGTGAATCAGTGTTATATATCTTCTTGTCCATAATTGTTGCTTTTGAACTTCATTTCCCAAATGGCCTCTTGTAAATTGTCTCCTGGTGCTCTGGTTTGCCTCACTGTTGACCTGGCCCTGGAAACCCTCCTACATACAGTTGACTTTGCTGGCAGTTTCTTCCTTTTTTCTTTAGTCTTTCAGGCTCTGTTTCAGAAGTTTGTGCCTGCTAAGAGGGAGGGGAGGGTCTGCTCTACGATGGCTCCAGCTTCATACACAAAGCCTTTCATCATCCCATGTGGTACTGAAAGGAAAACCTACTCCTATGTTGAAAGAATGACTAGCCACGAAATAAAGAACCTAAGAAAGTTTTAAAATTCATTGCTTTGTAGGGAATTGACATACAGTACTACAGAAGACAAAGGACTTTATCTCAAGAGGAAGTTCCCATAATGTTTCGCTCTCATTTATTCATATGGTCTAATTGAAAAACATGGAGATCTGAAGGAAAAAAGAATAATGTTTGATTATGAGTGATTTTATTATTCCTGCATATTTTTACTTACTTTACAACTATCATCTCGATTTTATGGATACGTTCCATCAGTCCTATTTAAAGGAAATACCATTGTAATGATAATACGAATATATTTAACAGTGTTGTTTTGCCACATTATCAAATTATATGACATTATCGGGTTCTCTAAATTCAAATTTATAAAACTAAAATAGCTGAGTAAAAATGGTACTACTATTTTAAATAAAATGTATTCATAATGTTAAGAGGTGGTGACTTATCTGTCATGTGGTGTAGTCAGATGTGGAAATATCTAGATTTTATTTTGGGTTTTTTTTCATTGGCAGATGATTGGGTTGCTGCTGTTGCCAGTTTATTACAGGTTACTCCTCTGTTTTCCCACTCTCTGTGGAGTAACACAGTAAGATGTTTTGTTATTAGTACTGATGAGACTCAACCAGAAGTGGACATCTTCATTAGAGTGAGTACCTCACAAACTTGTGTTAACTTACAGGCTGTTTTGTTATTACTGTGATACTTATTCAGAAATTTGTTTAATATTTCTTGAAAGCTTTAGTAGGTGATTGCAGTAAAGTCAGTGAAAGTCAAGGACTTCAGGGAAAGAAACTGACTGGAGAAAAGAAACAGATTTATCTAGTAGGTGCTTAGCGCTATGCAGATTTAGTGTTAAAGCACTGTTTTTCAAATTTGCTTTCAGAACTACTCATCAAAACTTCAGAGAGTCTGTGAAACAATGGGATACTTCTTTCAAGTTGTTCACTTTTCAGCAGAAAATGAAAGGCCTAATAAGGATGTAAGAAAATGGGAAATTGAAAAAAGTTCATTAGTCATTTTGCTCCTGCATTTAACTTTGCCAAAGTAAGTGTTTTCCAGACTGGTAAAGCAAATGGAAACTAGTTATTTATGCAGAGTGCACAGCTTATTAAAATGTATGTGATGCATACATCACAGAGGAGTGCTGCAGGGAACAGCCAGGTACCACAGAAGGTATTGATTTGTTTTCATAGAGGAATCGGACTAGAGCTGCCATACACTTTTGCTCTTAGAACGATAATGTCAACTGCTGAGGGTGTTTTGGCACTCTGAGGGGATACTGTTGCCAAATAACAGAGTTTATATATGTGGGTCACAAGTGTTTAAGAACATGGCAGGGGGGATGACGACACATGACACGGGATGGGACGACCACAAAGGAGTGTTCCTACCAACAGTATTCACTTAGAGAATTTCTCTTAGAAAAAAAACTGTGACGAAAATTGTAGTCCTTATATAAAGAATATAATATTTGAGAGATCCTATCTGCTGTTGTCAGCATCCCCAAGTTGTGTAGTTTCTTCTGTGGAATGGGAATAGATTGCTGGGAATGATATCCAGGGATATAATTCACATATATAAATAAAAACTACTTTTGAGTTTGGAGGTATGTAATTCTCCTTTTCACTTACTATAAATTAAGACTATCCTACATCTGACAAATGCTAAAGGACTTTTTCTAAAAAGGTCAAGGAATAGAGCAGAGCCTTCAAATAAGTGATGGCAGAGCAGTATATGATGCTTAATCATGTGTGAATCCACATTCTTTCCATCCAAAGCAATTATCTTTCACTTTGCATGTTGATATGACAGAAAGATCTACTTTTAATTTTAAAAGAAATAATAATAAAAATTAGTATTTTTTTTTTGGTACAAGTAGCATAAATTTCTCTTAGATTTTCCTTGCTTCAGAGTTTATCTTAAATTGTCTGCTGAAATATTTGCTTGCCCTTTGTTGTAAATAGATATGACTTTTGAATCAGATTTTGCAGTGAAACCTATCTTTGGAGCTTGTGTTGATTGAACTGTTTACTACAGCAGTGTAATATAGCACAAGAATGCTGATTTCCAATCTAGTTGTTTGTTGGAGGACTGTGAAGAAGCCTTCTTGAGAAATCCAGAAGAAAAACCCCGTCTAATTTACCACAGAAAGGAGGATGACAGAGTCAGTTCGGTCTCAGTGCAACAGTTAATTGAGCAAATTTCTTATGCAAACAAAGCAAAGGTATGGTATTTTAGACTGTTGAATTTTAAAAGGCTTACTTTGCTGCTATAAACATCAAGTGCTAGTAGTCCCAAATTTTAGGAGAAATTGCGTTACACTCATTGCTCTGGATGCTCATTATATGAGTAAATTGATGAAGCTGAAATTTACGAATATTATGAAATTTTCATTAGCAGTGGAGAAAAGAACCCACTGCATTTTCACTGAAAAAAATCCCTATGCAATAAGGATAGAATTTCTCACCTGTGTTTATCCATTTAAATGGCAAAGTTATTTATCTAAGGTCCCTCTGTAGCCACTGAAGAGAAAGAAATGTACCTCCAGAGAGATTCCTCCCATCTGAAAGTAGATAGTTGCCATTTTTTCCTCGACCGAGAGAACTGTTGAGAACAGCTGAAACTAGATGTCCAACTTTTAAGAGCTTAGGCAAAGTGAATCCTACCTAAAGAATGCAACAGAATGGAATTTAAATGTGTTCCAGAATGTTTTTTTTGAAAGTCCTAAATACCGTTCCCAGTTGGGTTCAGAGTTACACCATGCTTTGCTATTTACTTTTCCAGATGATTGATCATATTGGAGGTGTGGAGGAAGGAGCATATAAAATCTATAATTGTGTGGAAAAGATAATTAAACAGGTAAAGTACATGATGCATTTCAGCTTTTTCTGTTCCTTCTCTGATCTGTGATCTTAGATGATGTCAGTGTGATTACTGTATGCTACTTGGATGTAATTCAAAGGATCTTTTCATGTTTTATCATTAATATCTGGCAAGCAAAGAAATCTGCAAGTAGAAAATAAAACCCCAAACTGAGCAGTGTTTTTTAAGGACAGATCCAGAAATATCAGGGGAAAGGGATCTATTCGTGGTCTAGATTATTTTTTTAATTTCTCTTTATCCGTATCATAGGATAAAGAAAAATTGTGTAGTCTGTTCTGTCCTTATCCTTCCTTGTGGTGAGTTTTTTCCACTATGAGAAGACTAAAATCAGTGTCCTGAGACTTGTGCATTTAGAGTTAACTTGATTTCATCTAATTGTTCGTTTATTTATGTTCTCTGCTAGCCTAAAAAGAAATTAGCATATTGATGTTAGTAGAGCTGCACTCGTATACAGTGGAATTGAGACCACCACCAAAAGTGCCTGCACTGTTAAGAATTAGTTTTCTTCACGTAATTTTCTTTTTACTTAGGATATATTGGGGTGTGAAATGACAGAACTAGAAAGCAAGGATTTGGGTAGTAAGGAAGAGTCCCCTGCTCCCGAAGAAGTAGTTTTTGGTGATGTATTGTGGGATGCACATGATGAACAAGAACAGATGGAAGCTTTTCAGCAGGCCTCTAATTCAACATGTGAGCTGGGATTTGAGAAAGTAAGTACATTGGAAATATATATGAATGAAGAGAAAGTCATTACTCATTTCCATCTCTTGTTAGGCAAGATGTACTTGTACAGAAGAAGCTGTGTCTGAGAACATCCTTGAGGCTATTACTCCTTAGGCTAGAAGAAGCCATATGTCTTATATAGATGGTGTATTTATTTTCTGGGAGAGATGCCAGTTTGTGTGTTGTCGAATGGCATTGATGAAGAAGCAGTTGTTGCTTCTGCACTGGAGAAAAGCACTATAATGGTGTGCCAGAAGTAGGGTGTCCTCCTAGACTTTGGTTGTCAATAGAAAAGGCTTTGAATGTTGTCTTTTGAGGAAATCTGATCTCTGTCTTGACACCTGGAGTTAGTTCTTTTGGAGATGACTAATGAAAAGATTTCATCTCATCATGTAGCCATACATATGTGAGAAGAACATAGGAAGGTTAAAAATAGAGAGCTGCTGAATAGCTCAGTACTTACTCATTATTTGAAATAATTTTTTTAAAACATTTCAAATTGGGGGTATCAGGTACAGTTACATGTAGTGAAGGTATAATGAATGTAGGAAGAAAAAACATTAAAGTGGTCGTGGAAAGTGATGCAACAGCTTATTTGGGCAACATTCCTTGATGTTATGTGTTACTATATTTAAATTGTTAGTACCCCTCTTTTGCTAGCACAATTTATTCTTTTACTTCACTACTCATATATCGGCAGTGGGTTGGAGGATGGTGCCATCTTCGGTGCATTCTAGAACAGTAAATTAATAGAACATTAATAGAAAAAATACCTATGTGTATCTTAATGTGCCTCCATTTCTTCATTTTTGCACACAAAATATTTCTCCCAAGTGGGTGAAGGGTGGTTTTAGTTTTTGCTTTTGTCATCCTGAACTCTGCTACAACATGCTTGGGCATTCATGTGATGAAAGAAGGCCTTTCAACACAGTACCCGATTGCTTTACTGTAGTAACACTAATTCAGTTTATTAGCACTGAAAGTTCAATTTTATGTAGAGTTCTGAAAAAAAAAGTTTTATTTTACACTTTCTTTAAAACAGAGAATATATTCTGTGGTTCAAGTGTTTCATGACAAAATTTATTTCCATTTGTATTATATTGCATTTCAGTAGTTATTTCCTTATTTTAGTAAATCTGCACATGCATTTTGTATCTAGATGGTTTCAATACCAAGTACTGTATTTCTCACTTAAACAGTAAAATATTTATAATGATTGTTTCTTTTTTATAGTATTTTGAACGTCTAAATGACCTAGTAGCAGCACCAGCACCAATTCCACCTCTGCTTGTATCGGGAGGACCAGGCTCCGGGAAATCTCTCATTCTGTCAAAATGGTAAACTATTTTGTTGTTGTTGTTTGAATGAAATTTAAGAAAAAAGTTTCCATTACATTTCCAACATCGTATCAGTTTAATTAGAGGCAAAATGGGAGCATTTACAAAGCCCTGAAGTTACTGAAGCATCCTGGAAAGATTTGTAATAATTGAGTAGCTAATTCCATCTGGACTGCCTTTACCATCTCCCTGACTCCAATTGCAACACCCTACAGATCTGTCTTTGCACAGCATTAGTAAGTGGTTTCAGTAGCTCAGCCGTGTTGCCCTTCTCTGGTACACAAGAGGGGTCCTTTGGAGTCTTTTTAACTGAAATAAAGGAAAGATCAGACCTAATAATTTATCATAGGAATGCATTTTATGGTCATTTATAGGTTATGACAAAATTTGCTAACATAAAAATAAATTGATAGTGCCATTACTTCTTAAAAGCTTAGTGACATGTGACTATCCAGTGCCAGGAAGGGCACTCATTAATGGCTATCAGTACTGGGGAGAGCAAGATGGAATCTGACATAAAAAGTTCAGTTATATCTCAGGAAATATCTGTCCTATTTTGTAAGATAAATGTGGAACACCTCTGGCTCAGACATTCTGTCTCCTTTGACAAAACTGATTGATTGTTTTTATTTGAGGTATTTGCAAAATTACAGTTTGTTAAGAGGTGGGTTGTTTTTTATTTTTTTCTTTTAATTCCTCTTACTAGGATTCAGTTGCAACAGAAGCATTCACCAAACACTTTGATTCTTTATCACTTTGTTGGGAGGCCCATGTCTACTAGTTCAGAACCTGCATTGATAATTAAACGCCTTACTTTAAAGGTAGGCTGTATTATTACATACCCTGCATCCCCGCATTACATGATTCTTTGGGAAGTGACAAAGAAAGTGTGTGTGTACGTCAAAAGATAAAATTTTCTACAGGATTTTCTGTATCAGTTAAGAGCAATACAAACGTACGGCATTATAGACTGGGGGCAATCTGATCCTATACATTGAATGCTGATCAATTAAATAGCATCTGTGGAATATTCATATTAGATTGGCATTAGCAGTTACGCTTCCAGTGACCTATATTGATGGCTTACAAAACCTTACAAGTTTCTTCCAAAATTTCCTGCCATCTGGCCAATGAGAGAGGCAGGTGGTACCTCTTCTGTTCTTGTGTTTAGAAACCCGAGGCTGTTTTCACCAGTTGGCACCATATTGTTCCTAGACTAATCTCTCTCCTATGTTAATTTATTTTTTAATTGTGTGTTAGATATGTGGGGAATAAGCAAGGAGTATTTTTGTGCCAGGGTCTGAGGGAGCTTTTTCCTTCACAGGGTGACACCAAGGACTAAAATCTTCAGAAAAATTAAATCAATTGTGCTCTTCTTGCAATTTTCTGATGGATTTTAGAAGTCTGCTTGTTTAACCTGTGCAACTTCTAAGCCCTTTAAGTCTCCAGATTCTTTGTGTATTGTGTAAATTCAGGTTATCTCTCTAGAATTTACACAACGGGTTCAATAAATATTCTTTGATCTGCGTATGTCAGCTTTCTGCATATACTAGAATGAAAGAATTCTGTGTGTACTTGACTAGAAAAATTTCCCCAAAATCATATGTTGGCCTTTTTTCTTCCTCTCTTCTGTCTATAGGATTTCTTTCACTATCCTCGTCAATTTTTAAGGTAGAGTTTGATATATATATATGTTTATAATTCTGCAGCTTATGCAACACTCTTGGTTAGTGTCACCTCTGACTTTGGATCCAGCTAAACTTCTAGAAGAGTTTCCCCGCTGGCTGGAAAAACTGTCTGCACGTCATCAAGGCAGCATTATTATAATTATTGATTCTATTGACCAAATACAGGTATGTTTTCAAAATACTTGTAATTTGTCAGTCTAAAGGAAACCTTGACTATTGTAATAGGTTCAGCTATATCTATGTAACCAAAATATTGTTTGCTTTGCTCTAAAGAGCACACATAGAAAATAGTTTTGCAAAAAGCGCAGATGAGTTAAAATAGTCTTCCAATTTTTATAGATAAATTTTCTGTTGGGGTGGGCTTTTTTTCTTCTAAATTTATCTTAACACCTTAATTTTTGAGCAGTCCAGCTACATCGTTTATCTAAAGATTCAAGGCTGTGAGCTGACTTACTGGGCATGGAAATAGCCTAGTCTTTGAGATGAACATTTTAACAATAGTATTTGATCTGCTTTGTTTAACGTACAGTCATGCTGATACATATCAGTGGATCATTTAGTACTGTTTCAAGAACCAGATCATAAACAATTTTTAAGGACACAGGAGAATTTAAGGCTTGTTTCACTGAACTGTGCAATTAATGAAATGTATAAACTTCTGGCATTGTTTTGAACAACCTTTGTATTAAGTAACCAAAATTTGTTTTTAAGCAAGCTGAGAAACATATGAAGTGGCTGATAGATCCACTGCCAGTGAATGTGAGAGTGATCGTATCAGTGAATGTAGAAACATGTCCACAGGCTTGGAGGTATGTTATATTTCTGAGATGTTTCAAAGAGTCTGGGTTAGAATTAACTGTTTTAAGTTACAGTTACTCATTGAAGAACAACAGCCAGATTTGTCAAGACCTGGAGATTTAATAGGATAAGGTTTTGCAACCACTGAGGACAATGAAAGCTTCTCTATTGTAACTACAGTGAGGACAGGTTTTGGCTGTTGAGGACCCAGATTTTTGTTTTACTGAGATGGATCTATCCGTATGACTATATGAAAGAGGATATTAAATGCAGTCAGATGCACATCAAGAACTGCAGTACCATGATGTAGATCGAGGATAAGGCTAAAAGTGGAAATTTGACTTGTGATGACTAGAATTAGTAGCAGGGAATAGCTTCAATTTGTGCTTTGATACCAGTCTTTAAAAAGCTCTGGAACTTCGATGTCATCTTTTCCTTTCGTGTGCTATTTAATAAGGTCTGAATCTGACTTTGTTCTCTCTTACCAAAGGTTGTGGCCCACTCTTCATCTTGATCCACTGAATCCCAAAGATGTTAAATCTCTCATTAGTGCAGAATGTGACTCTGCAAACGTTAAATTGACTAAAGAGCAGGTATGTCTGTTGCAGGTCTGCTGAAGTACTTTACTCTAGTGTAACTTTTCATGAAAACATGGAAAGATGAAGTAAGCCCAGCTGACAAAAGAAAGTTATATTTAGCTAACTAAATAGTGCTGCTCAAGACAGCATGCAGTTTGAATGGTTTTTACCCCATGGCTCATAGCACTGAAACACAGATGGAACAGCATGAATTATTAACACAAAAACAGTACAGTTGCACATATTGCTGTAAACATGCTACTTCATTTTAGAAGAATAGGTTTAGTATTGCATAATACTGTATCAATGATTGGCTAAGTGGGGAGAAAAGTATTTTTTATTTTTACCCTCTTTGCATTGGAGACTGATTCTGTAAGCTAATCCTCATCTTTAGGTTTGTAATGGTTAGATCTTAACTCTTTTCATCTTAAATTCCAAAGGAAACTTTCACTCAAATGCTGCTATACCTAGAAAAACATGCACTATTTTGAGAATTACATACCATGTCATAGTCTTCAGATGTCAACAGATAGAAGCATATGTTGAACTTCTATTTTCTTGTCAAATAGTGAACACTTTATTGGTATGGTTCATTTTATCTTGTCTCACAGATTTTTGTTTAAAATGTTGTAGGAGAAGAAGCTTGAGAGGCACTGTCGTTCCGCCACAACTTGCAATGCTTTGTACGTCACTCTCTTGGGCAAAACGATTGCTTGGTAAGTTGAGATGATCTTGAAATTATTATGCTCATCACTAGATTAGAAGACTTAAGTAGGTTTGTTAGCATTTTGAAATACATTCATTTAACACAGAATGAATCTTGTTAAGAAAAAACTTTGGAGCATTGTACAAAATTTACCCCCTTCACTGACTGGGAATGAAAGGGAAAGACAGAACAGAGAGCTTACAATTGCCATTTTGATACTAAGTGAATGCAAATAGTTGTATCTGTCTGTTTTCAGCTGTTCTGTTTTTATTTTATTTTTCTGTTTTTCTAATTTCTGGGCATGTTGGTTACTTTAATAAATTTTAATGGTATTTGGAGAATGTTGGTATTGTTTTGTTAAACCGTTTAATTGATGTCTGTTGTATTTACTGATGTACCAGTTTGCCTCAGATTTTAAGACTAAAAGGAAGTTCAGCAACTGTTTAGTTTAACATCCTGCATATGGTACTTTGCCCTATAATTCCTGTTATGGAGGAAATTAATCTTCCCTTTTTATGCAAGAGAATACTTAATTGCATTGGCTTCTCATTAATCTAGACTTCATCTTGTTGAGAAAGACACATTTTTAGTTTAAAGACTTCTGCAAGATGATACACTGACTGATAATTTACTCTGGGTGACTGATTTTTATTATATTTTGTTTCTGCTTAATGTTCTAGAGCGCTTAATTGCTCCTGAAAACATGCTTTGGAAATGCATTAAAACCACAGCAGCATGTGGTTTTATCTTTCTCCAGCCTGTTGTTCTTACTCTGTACTCCCGCTGGAGGAAAGGACACTGCAAAGTACTTTTTTTTTTTTTTTTTTTTAATAGAAGCGTTGCAGTTATTTAGAAAAGAACAGACAATGTGACAGAATGTGGCTTTAGGAATTCACCTCTTCTGTGTTTACTCTCACCAGCTGCTGTGCACATTTTAAACCCAGTAGGAATTCAGAGAACTTTGGAGATGGAGCTCTTTGGAAGCTTCAATTTAATATGCTAATGCATGCCCTCTTTGTCCTTCTGCTCAGTGCTGGAAGTACAGGAAATACTGATGAAACCCTTCAACAGTGTTTCCAATGTCAAGACACAGTGTCACTGTACAGGCTTGTTCTGAGATCAGTTCAAGAATCATTGCGGAGTGAGAGAGAGAAAGGTCTTTTGAGAGAGGTAAGCAGAGAATGCTGCAGTTTTTCTACAGGTAATGTATATTCTTCCCTGTAAGAAGTTTTTCTTAAGCTGAAGTAAATTTGTGTTGGTTTATATGTATGGGTCAGAGATTACTGCATTATTAGTAGAGAAGGGACAATTTTATTAATCTGATTTTATCTGTTGTGTAACTATGAAACATATGTCTGGTCTGTGTTAAATTTCAACTAAATCATTCTCTCACAAAACAAAACAGAACTTTTCCACTATGGTGTGATGTAGAATCAGCAATTTCTTTGATATTCTAATCCAGCGATTAACTACATTGAGCATAATAAATATAATAAAAATATGGTATTGTGAATACAGGACACTGCTTATTAGATTTCTCATTCCTCTTCCTACCTTTGCAGAATTTCTCTGTTATGTGGAACATTTTTTGGGTTAGGGCATGATATGCAATAATTGCTCGAAGTTCTTTGGTGCTGGCAGCATAAGACTTTCAGCATATTTTACTTAGATGGAAGTTCCTTATGATAATGGATTTATTTTTCCCCAGTGTTTCAGAGGAAAATCTGAGGAGCCATTTGTTTGTCCCTGAGATAAATTATTTGTTCCATTTAGTGCCTTATCTATTAGAATATTAATCCACTAGAACCAAGGATTGTTCTTTGAAGACAGAAGAGGGAAGGGCTTGTGTAGGTAGGTTTTTTATCCCTTGGCATGTAAAGTTATACACAGTATTTTTCTTGAAATCCCAGTGCAGAAAATATTGCTAACTGCGTAAAATAATCTTTCTGCTTTATGTAGATACTGTGTGTCATCGGTGTTAGCCACAATGGTGTGAGTGAGTCAGAGCTGATGGAACTTTATCCTGAACTGTCTTCTGCAGCGTTAGCCTCGCTCATTCACAGCCTGCACAAAATGTGTTTGCTGACGTATGGTTGTGGTTTGCTGAAGTTCCAGCACCTCCAGGTAAATTCTAAACATGTGCAAGTGAAACTCCACCCCTTAAACCCCTGCTGTTATTTAGGTAAGTTATGTTGTTAACTAGGTAGCCCTTGATATGTTTGCGTTCGCTCATCTGTTTTCCCTAACATCTGGTTGGATGTTAGAATCGCCTTGAGAACTACTAGAGCTGTGATACTAGTATTGGTCAGTATTGTTCAGCAGTTGAAAACCTGGCATTTCAAACCTTCAGAAATTTCTGATCTATTAGTTGTTAACTCCATGTGTCCTTGAAAACACCGGTTCCACAAAAAACAAGCAGAATTGGAGGAGACGGTAATACTATCTGAATAACCAGAGCTTTAGCCTAATATAAGACAATCTATTTGTAGTGCCTTTGTCACTGAAAGATTTTCAGGTCTACAACACGAGATGTGTTTCATAAAGACGACTTGCATAGTCCCCTGCGTGTCATCAGCACTTAATAAACAAGTTAAATGCATCCTCGTTCAGTTACACTCTCTTTCAGGCTTGGGAGATGGTGAGACTGGAGTATATGGAAGAAGGTGAAAATGTTATTTCTACCTATAGACAAAAACTAGTGGAGTATTTCACAGTGCAGCTAAGGTAGGTCAGAAATCCTCAAGATGTGCTAAATTGTAGGCTTTACGTCTCATGGATATTTTTGTTTTCTTTATAAATCTTCTTTGACTCAGTTTAATAAATTATTATGGCAAAATAACTGCAAAACCCTACTTGTTAGTTCTTGGCAGTTTATTATTGATATGTTGCTTTTTAATCTTGGAAGAGATTTAGTGGGAGGTGTCCCTGCCTGTGGCAGGGAGGTTGGAACTAGATGATCTTTACTGTCCCTTCCAACCCAAACCATTCTGTGATTGAGGACTATGGAGGAGAATGGGCATATAATAAAGTTACCATGTGATAAGGTCGGGCATGAATTTATACCACATCGGTTATTTTGTGGTATCACGACCCAATGTAGACTTTTAACTCCCAGTAAATGCTAGGAAATTTGAGGTTGCTTGGAACTTGAAGAAGAAACGGAAGACCACTTGTGTTCAGTAAGCAGATATACAAGAGGAGGTCTAGTAGAACAGCTGAACAGCTACAAGTTCATATCCAGCTTGAAAGCTGGGCTGCTGCTCCTTGGAGCATGCGCTATTGGGTAGCAGAAAGCCAGGAGGGCTACCGTGTGCTAGGGGAAGGAGGCACAAAGGGACAGTGGGCTGCTGCAGGGCTGCAGTTCGGGAAGGAGGAGCACATTAGCCCATATGGGAGGGAGGAGCAGCTTCATGTGCGGTGCCTGGGGGTTCCAGCACCATCAGAGGTAAAGTTAAAATGAAGACGTGAGAAAACGGAGTACATAGGTCTTACAGTAGTCTTGCCTGCTTGTTTAGACATACAGGTATAGCGATTGTATGCTTGCCTAGTTTTCACATCTAATTGACAAGTTCTGTTGGGGGTCTCTGTTTTAATTTTTATTTGCCTTTATTTATCTATTTATTTGCTTTCAACAGTCGAGACCGAGTGACTTGGAGAAGTGCAGATGAACTTCCCTGGCTCTTCCAACAGCAGGGTGATAAGCAAAAGCTTCACAAGTGTCTTTTGAATCTCTTTGTTTCCCAGAACCTTTACAAAAGGTACAAATTTAGCCACTGCTTTGGTGGTTATAAATATTTCAAAGTAATTTTTTGGCAGTATAAATCAGAAAATGACAGATACGGGTTAAAGGAACTTAAATAGTAGAGGCTGAAATGCTAAAGGCTTTTGTCGTATAAAGAATCTATTTTTTCTATTCTATTACACCTGGGGGATGGTAAAGGGATAAATACTGCTACTGAACAGCATTAGTCTCCATGGATTGTCTCTGTAGAGACTCTGTAGCATAAAGACAAAATTCAGGCATATGGCCCTTTTCTTCTAACCTAGCATCAGTCTGAACAGAGAGTTGTCAGAGATAAGATGGGCTTCTTATTTCCTTGTTAAAACAGGGGTCATTTTGCAGAATTGCTGAGTTACTGGCAGCTGGTTGGGAAAGATAAGAGCTCTATGGCAGCTGAGTATTTTGACTCTCTGAAAGAATATGAAAAAAGCTGTGAGGGAGAGGAAAGTATGATCTGCCTGGCTGATCTTTATGAGACCCTGGGACGTTTTCTTAAGGACCTAGGTCTTCTCAGTCAGGTAAGTACATTTAGAGACTGTTGTAACAGTAAGGAGGCCAATTAAGCAGAACTCAGTGTGTGCTTTCTGTTGCAGTTGTTAAATTATTTAGCATGCAGCATGTTACCTGTTGCTGTCATACTCTGAGCTTCTCTGTTACAGGCTGTAGCTCCTCTGCAGCGGTCCCTGGAGATTCGAGAGACCGCGCTGGATCCAGACCACCCAAGGGTGGCGCAGTCACTCCACCAGCTAGCTGGAGTTTATGTTCAGTGGAAGAAGTTTGGAAATGCTGAACAGTTGTATAAGCAGGCACTGGAAATCTCCGAAAATGCTTATGGATCTGAGCATCCTCGGGTAGCCCGTGAACTTGATGCACTTGCAACCTTATACCAAAAGCAGAACAAGTAAGGGTAACTACTTTCTTTCATGTGAATGCGGTACAAAAATAAGAGCAGAGCTTTTCTTCCTGAAGCCAGAATGTTTCTTTAGTTCTTTGTTAGAGTTTAACTTCCAGTGCAATAGGGAGCATCCCCTCTGTATTCTTGCATCAGACCACCTCATAGGGGCCAACTTCTTTGCTTAGTTTATCAACAAAATTCTGAAATAAAGGAGGACCATTATCTTGCCCTAAGCATTTTGTATATTTTTGTCTTTGGCAAAAAGTGTGAATTGTTTCAAGATTCTCAAAGTCTCCTCAAATTTTTACATTCAAGTAACTCAGAAGCTTTTCAGAACACCCAGTAATGCTACATTTGGCATTCTTTCTAACACTGTAAATAACTGTTTTCAGATACGAACAAGCTGAGCAATTGAGGAAAAAGTCCTTCAAAATAAGCCAAAAAGCAGCAAGGCGGAAAGGTAGTCTGGTAAGGAAATGTTTGATATTTAATAAAAGTGCAGGGCTTGTTGCAGCTCTGCTAATCTGATGCTCAAACGCTTTTGATAACTGAGGGCATAGGTACTGAAGTAGCCCAGCAGCAGCTTTGGTAAATGCCCTTTCAACTATTCTGAAAGTGGAGATGAATCAGTACAACTCATATGGAATTGAAAGAGATGGAAAGGAAATAATTGGATATATACGTTTTTGGGTGCAGAGTTACTGCTGTTACTGTAGGCTGCCAAAATGGCAATGGAAAAAGGTGTTCTCCACAATAACTGAGGCATTTGTCCAAGAAGCGCTATTGAACACAGTGCTTGCTGCAATGGATAATCCCAGTAATAATATTAAGTGCATTTTTCCCTAATTTTTCTTCAGTGTTTTGCAGCTGGAGAGTTCCTCTTGTCATTCTTGAGTTAAGGGTTTGTTTGTCGTGTAGTGCCTGTACTATAAGAGTTCAGCTAGTAACTCTAGCGCTTTATTTGTAGCTCTAACGAATGTAGTGAGAAGCCATAAAAATGTTGCTATTTCCACAGTGCTTAAGTACAAATGAATTTGAATCCTGAAGATTTTGTCCATTTTTATAATGAGTTCTGCTGCACAAATATTTTTATTAAGACTGCAAAGATCAAGAAAAGGGGAAGCACATAACAATGGCTGCACTTTTTACTTGTATTAGCTTGGCAGCCCATTTTACAAAGATCCATGAAAAGCCTTGATGAATACTTTATATGTATTTGTACATGGCATTTAGGATAGGAGATTAACTTGATTTTAAGTTTTGAGCTTATAAACCTAAGAATTTGATCTGAATTGGTTATTTGGACTGCAGAGTTTAAGCAAATTAGCGTGTATGATACAGGGAAAACAGAGCTGTATGACAGCACAGTAACTTACATTTCCTGGAAGCATGTTTGGTGAAATTCAGTTAGATTGTAAATAAGTAGAATGCCTATGTGTCATTTAGCTTGAAAGCAGAACTTAAGTAGGATTATTGTGCTCCTTTGGCACAGAACCGAGTCTTCTGATTTTCTGTTTTCAGTTGTGCACTTTAAAAGAAATGGTGGTTGGCTTATGTTACCTTGTGCTTTGCTGTAGTGTGGCTTTACTCTCCTGCGTCAAAGAGCCCTGCAATTGGAAGAGCTCACGTTAGGCAAGGATACACCAGATAATGCTCGAACCCTCAATGAACTTGGAGTCCTCTATTACCTGCAGAATAATCTTGAGTAAGTTGTATTAATTGTGATGCATCCACAGAGTGTTGTCATAGCTCTAAATGGAAGTAAAGCATTGAGAACTAGCATTAATTGTAGACACATGATCAAATACTCATTATGATGCTATCCCTGATTCATTCCACTGGTTTTTGTTTACTGTGAAATTCAGTATACTGTGAATTCACTCAGATTTTCTGGAGTTGATGCTGTTAACATGTGATAGGTTACCAAGTCAATGCATGCCCTGCATTCACATTTGATGTTCCACAGTTAAATTTAACTAGCCTTCGCTGCAAATACCAGTTCTCTCTCAAAATTTATACTACCTCTGCTCAGCTTCGCTATTTTGTGACCCTCCTTTGTAGTGTTCATCCTTGAACAGCAGGATTGTTCTTCTGTGAAAAACACTCAAAATTCCAGTATTGCAGGAAGTCATAAGTTAAGTGTTCACTGCGTGTGTAATCTTCAGGCTCCTTCCCTGCTGGCCTTTTTAAGGGCGATAGAGGACAGAGCAGCACGAAGGTGTTCTAAAAGCAGATAAGCAGGGGTGTTAAAGAGGTGGAATAAAAGGTGCAGAGCAGTTCTGGTTGCATGGTTAGCCACTCTTCACATCAATTTCTTCAGTCAACAGAGTAGTCTAAAACTGTGTGTTGTGAGGGAATTGTAACCTTAAATCTCACTCTACTGAACTGAATCTTTTCAAAGAAGAAAGTGCACAGCAAAAAAGCACAGAGTAAGTTCTGGAAATATTTTTTTATGTTCTTCCTATATCTGATGTTTATGTCACCAGTAGTTGTTGGATAACTACAGAAGTATGTCATAATTTAGGATCTGCACACAGAGTTGCTGTTAAATGCAGGACCTTTACAGTGAAGGAAGTGATTTTTAATGGTTGTTGGAAATGTCGGGTTTTTTGTCAGTTTACCCTCATGAAGTCATGCCAAAGAGACTGATTATAGAGGAGCGAGATCTCTCTAACCTCATACAAGATCATTTTATATTCCACATTATTCATATGTAGTTCCTGTCCAACACAACCTGCTTCTAGAGAAACCGTATCTCTGCTATTTCATAGATGAGCAAAAGTATAAAATTTGTTCTAGTGGAGGTTCAGGTCTTTTTTTTTAACAGATATTGTGACTCTGTTCTGAATCAGCAAGTCCAAGATTGAATTTTTTGAGCATTTGATGCCTTTAGAATGGAATCAATGGCAGAAGGGTATGTCACTTTATTAGTTGTTATATGTTGTATCAGACATCATTCTCTAGCCCTTACATAGAGTTAACACGTTTTGACACTTGTCTAAGAGCTCCAGAATTGAACCTACAGTTCTGTGTATAAATGGTCTTTTTTTTTTTTTTTTCCCCTATAATGCAAAATGGATTTTTTTCAATTTACTAGGCTGACCTCTCGGGAATAGTGTCACACAGAATTTGTGTGTATGTCAGGATGACAAACTGCCTAGTAACAGTGGATGCTGTCAGTATGGTGTGGGCATCACCCATTGTGATAGAGGAGCTGCTGTAAATCCGTAATGCAATGGTAGTGTGCTACTCTAGTGAGATAAAATATGCCCTTTTGATAGGGAAATACTTGAATGGTGGCGTTACGAAGTCTTTTCTACTTTGTCACTTCTAGACAGATTCTACTACGAGAGTCTAGCTCATGACATATATAAAACCCATTTCAGTCTCTCCCCCTTTGATAGGAAAGTTGTCTGCT
>KL282078.1:21276-38584 GCA_000699545.1 Podiceps cristatus
CCTGCAGTATGTTTTATATTTTTTAAAGTTACTTGAAAAATGTGTGGTGTGTTCTGAACCTTTACCTCCCATTCCACTCCTGCTTTTTCCATGGGAGTACATGACTGCTATGAGGAGTTGCCCAGAAGTCAGTACAGTGTCTTGAATAAGGAAGCATTAATTGCATGACTGAAGGTCTAGGTTGAATTAAAGAGCAGCTGTTGGGGTAGTGTAATGTTTGCTGAAATCTGCTAGACTGGCATTTCAGTCCTTTACAGGGGGGCTCCAAGTTTGCACAGGAATATATTAACCAGCTGTCTATCTACATTTTTAGGGTTAGCATGCATGACAGGGCTATGACTGGGCTGTATAGTTCCTCACTGCATAAGTGAGTTGCTGATCTGGCATTTGCATATTCCAAGGAAAGTCCATTACCAGCTGTCAGTATCTGTGCAGTTTCCAAGGCTGAGTTTGTTCTGTTTCAAACAGCCACTTCAGCCTGTACAGATGTTACCAGCTCTGAAGTATTGCTTGAATGAATGTGTTCTGTAGGACAGCAGAGCTTTTTCTGAAGCGCTCCTTGGAAATGAGGGAGAGAGTCCTGGGACCCGACCACCCAGACTGTGCGCAGTCTTTGAACAACCTGGCAGCCTTGTGCAATGAGAAGAAGCACTATGACAAGGCAGAGGAGCTCTATGAAAAAGCTTTAGACATCAGGAGGAGAGCACTGGCTCCAGATCATCCCTCCTTGGCTTATACTGTGAAACACCTGGCAGTGCTGTACAAAAGGATGGTAAGCACAAGCCTGTTACCTCTCACCTAAGTTAGCTGTAATG
The DNA here is from genome assembly GCA_000699545.1 of Podiceps cristatus. NCBI lineage: Eukaryota > Metazoa > Chordata > Aves > Podicipediformes > Podicipedidae > Podiceps > Podiceps cristatus. The sequence continues at coordinate 22,092 of KL282078.1, forward strand.
CTGTGCATTCTTACAGTGTTCAACCCAAAAGGAGTGGGGCGAGGGAATTTTGTCAGCTATTGGTGTTCTACACACATGCGTAAAAGAAGTAGTCAAGAGGCCTCAATCTGTTTCTAAAAAGCCCGGGAGCTTTTTCAAAACACACTTGGCTTAAAGAAAAGCTATTTAGGAATAATGTCTCCAGTGTCCTGCATGCTCAGTATTCACCACAAAGAATTTTTGTTTTCTTTAAAGGCTAGTGTTTTGGCTGCAGTGAGGGAACGTCTTCCCAGCTGTATTTGAGTTCTCCACTGTCCGCTATGTGACATCCACATACAAGAGTTGGGTCAGAAGTGTCTTGATGGAAAAATCCTGTTATAGGGTGTAGGAATAGTCCTTCTTACACAATGACCTTGAACTATACAGTCAAATTGAAAGTAGCTTGAAGGCTCACGAGGGAGATTGTACTTTACAAATAAACTGTGTGGGTGAGCCACCTCCAGCTTAACACTGGTTCACTGAAAGATGAGTTACTCCCCTGCAAAATGCCCTATGGGGAATAGCATGAACAGTAGTATAAACTTCAGTGTTTCATCATTTCAGAATGTTTTGTGAATATTGGTGCTCACCAGTGATCATTCTAACCATTCAATATCATCGGTGTAAGAGTGATGTAAGGTTTCCAGTTGTTGAACCAAGATCAAATTCAGAGGATGACAAGATTATTTTTTCTTTTATAGTAATTTTCACATTTTAGCATTCTTCTAGCATTCTTCAAAAAGAAAAGAGTCCTTGAAGATAAACTTTTGGATCAAATGTTCCTATGTTTTTACTTAATAATTGTTACCTGGTATTATGTGCATGAAGTTGTTTTGGGTCACATATTCTCAGATCATTTCAGCTTCTAATTTTGATGCTGCTAGAAACTGCAAAAGCACGCTATATTGGCATCAAACAGCTCTTTCCTAATTTGAAGGAGCATAACTCAAAATTGATGGTGAACTAGTAGTGGCTTAGGGAAGAGTGGAGGAAGAGATGTAGAAAATGACAACTGTTTATAGAGAAGTACTTATTCTGGATGAATTCATAGAACCATAGAATGGTTTGGGTTGGAAGGGACCTTGAAGTTCATCTAGTTCCAACCCCCCTGCCATGGGCAGGGACACCTCCCACTAGACCAGGTTGCTCAAAGCTCCTTCCAACCTGGCCCTGAACCCTGCGAGGGATGGGGCATCCACAGCTTCTCTGAGCAGCCTGTGCCAGTGCCTCACCACCCTCATGGTGAAGAATTTCTTCCTTCCATCTAATCTAAATCTGCCCTCTTTCAGTTTGAACCCATTACCCCTTGTCTTATCACTGCATGCCATAGTCATCTTCATATTGATCATCTTCAAACTGTGGCATGGTAATGCTTGGAAAAAAGTAAGGAGAAAATCTGAATTTTGCAATTACAGTGAACCATTCTACAATGGAAGTTTGCAATATTTAATTTCTAATTGTAATTAAATATGAGAATTCACGTTCTAATAATAGAAGCCTAAACATACTTCTGAAGTATATCCAGTTAATGTGTGAGTAGATTCAAATTTGAAAGAAAACAGATTTACTGAAAAATGATCTATAGTAAAACTAGTTGGAGTATGAGAGGAGCATTTTAGAGAAACCAAAGTCAAGAAGCCAAAGTCTCAACATGGTGAATGGGAAGCAACAGGTACTTGAAGTGGCATTGGACACTGCGGGGCTGTTACAAAGAAGGTGATGTGAACACCACTTCAGTCAACTGCTCAGAAGTTAAGGCAGCTACATTCCCATTCCCATATCATCAGTAAAACTTAGGCACTTTTGGACAAAAACTGAGCTCTCTGCTCTCATTTATGGTAGGATGAGGAGATGAGGAAATAAAAATGGAGAAAATTATTTGGATAAAACTGAAAATTCTTTTTAACAGCCTTTTCAATGAGACAGTTGTGGTGAAAAAAATAGACATAGCTGAAAAACACGTTAGCTGGGAGTTGAATATGCTCTTTTTTTTTTTTTTTTTTTTCTTGAAAATTAGGTCCTAATAAATATTCATGAAAAACAATCTGTGCAGAATATAACTCTGAAGTAACCAAAATCAAACCTTTATTTTGGAAACAGTTGCAACTTCTCCAAGGCTTTTCGTTTAAAATAGATTTTACTGTTACCATTATGACACAAGAGAACTGAATCATTTTTTCCCTGGTATTTCTAGGGAAAACTTGACAAGGCTGTTCCTCTTTATGAACTAGCGGTTGAAATTCGACAGAAGTCATTTGGCCCAAAACACCCTAGTGTAGCAACTGCTTTGGTGAATCTGGCTGTCCTTTATTGTCAGATGGTAAGTTTTTCATGTCTTACATGTTTTATTATTCCTGGTTTAGGCTTTTTTGTAATGTTTTGTACCTAAATGACACCAAAGAAACTTGACCACATTCCTTATAAGACTTGCAAATTCTTAGCTTCCATTTTAAAAATTGAAAGTATATTTGGCAAGGAAAATGTATGCAGGGAGCAGATGATGGCTGTGACTGGTATTTCACAGGGCACTGGGGCTAATGCTCGTTAGATCATTCAGAATGCCCCCGTGCTTTGTAGGACTAGAGCTCAAGTACAGCATTTTCAGCGATGCGATGTGGCGGTTATCACGCTACGATGGAACACCACTGACTCGGAGGGAACCATTATCCTTTGAAATTCATGTCTGTGAACAAAGAGTGCCCACCTTGATCAACTGCAGCTCTGTGTAACTGAAAATCTGAGAAGACTGTACACTTTCTAGTCTACAACTAATGTGAGATTCAAAGGAGATGCAATCAGCTTACCAAATCCCTTACTTGGCATCAGTAGGAGTGAGCTGTAGATTGTGTTTTCTTCTCTTCTGTATTTCTGCAATCTGCATAGCTGATTTTAACCAGGCATTAACGCTGCCCTGGGTAAAATTCAAGAGCATTTGGTAACTCAAAACTTTCAGGACTGAGATTTTCAAAACTGCCTAGGAAGTCCAGACCCTAATTATTATAATATTAGTAGAAATCGCATTTGCAAGTGCAAGCTTTGACAATCCCAATTATCATCCTCATCTGTCAACAGTATCGAGAACTCAGAACACCTTTTTGGTTAAGTATGCCTGACTTTGTATCTAGGATATGTTGATACTAAGTTGGAGAAAAGAATAGCAAATGTCATATATGTTTGTAATAACTTTCTACTGTCCAAAGAAAAAGCAGATTGAAGCTTTACCTCTTTATGAACGTGCATTAAAGATTTACGAAGACAGCTTTGGTCACATGCATCCTCGAAACCCTGAAAAACCTGGCTGTGCTAAGGTAAGATTATGTGCTTTAGCCCTATAAAAGCAAATTACTATAAAAAGTACTGGATGAAACAAAACATCCTGGACTTGTGTAATTATTAGGGAAGTAGAGAGCCTTAAGTACACTTTGTTGATAGCATGGTGTGCATTTCAATTTAAATGAATTAAGAGACTTGTTTTATTTGTTTCAACTTTGTTTTACTCTTCTCCAAAGCTATGAAGGGGGAGACTTTGAGAAGGCAGCTGAACTTTACAAGAGAGCTATGGAAATAAAAGAAGCAGAGACTTTGTTGATAGGTGGAAAAGCAACTTCTCGACACTCATCGAGTGGAGATACGTTCAGCTTAAAAAGTGCATTATCACCAAACGTTTTCCTGGAACATGGACAAAGGTGATATAAACCTGTGCAAAGAAAAGGCAGTATCTATTGCTATTTTAAAGCAGACATAAAATTAAGAAAATCTATTTTTCCTAGGCTAACATACTATTTTGGGACTGACACCTGTCTTCATGAATGACAGGGAAACAAATGTTTAAGGTTGAAATCCTTCCATGTGAACTTTGCTGACTGTATGGTACAAAGTGAGCTGCTTTCAGTGTATATGGGTACAGATATTGGTTACTAGCTCAAGTTATAGCTACTACCAATATGATGTGGGTTAGATACCTCTTAGCCTACCTGTCAGGGTTATAACAAGTTGAACCAACTGTATATACTCTCTGGGATAGTTCTTATTTCTGTGTTGTAATAGCCTGGCTTAGAGCATTTGTGTCTTTTTGTTTCTGCAGGTCTTCCTGCCTTTTCAGAAGCCTTTAAAATTGTTTCTAAAGCGATAGTAATTTTGGAAAAAGTCAATATACTGTGTCACCCAAAGTTTCATCTGCAGGGTGATTTCAGCTTTAAGCAAACTTGCCTTCAAGGGGCTCATGCAAAAATAATTGCTTTCCTTGGGAAGCTAATACATCTAAATATATCATCATCTTCAGTTAAAGCTGTTGTCAAATTCAGCTGTGTTCAGTAAAAATACTTTCAGTGAAGAATCAGAATTAAGATAATTATGACCCAGTTCCCCGTTGTTGACCTTTTAGCTGTACTGTTACTGTTCAATCTCATTGAATCCCTTAAAATACATGAATGTTTGTATTAGCTGGAAAAACCTAGTGATGCAAAATAGTTTGCCATCAGATAAAGAGATGCTGATGAAATCTACTTGCCTGTTGTATTTCTTAATATCCTGGTCAGCTGGAAGATTCAGTCTGAAGTCTGTTCTCGTTCAGGGCATAAATCCATGAATCAATTTAAACACATTCAATTTTTTATAAGAAGTCTTTTTTTAGTAATGAAAAATTGAAACTTATACTGTTTCAAAGGCAACTGATGTAAATATTCATTTGATCCAATTTGAAAAAATGCAAATGGCCTTTACCTCCAACCACCACAGTCTTTTTTTCCTTTTAGAGTGAATACAGCCCCTTTCAGCCCTTGTTCTGGTTGGAAGAAATTTAATATTTTGGTAAGGCTGTAACTTGGCAAGAGACACAGCATATAAAACTGACAGAACAAATATACAACCCATTATTTGGTTTTTTAAGATTTAGTTGGAAAAAAAAAAAATCAAAGGTATCAAGGTATTATAATACAGCCACAAGAATTGATACTTTGTGATAGCGCTCTGGTTATTTTCCTCTTACCTCAGGAAATGGGTTCTTAATCAAGGGAGAGTTTTCCCACTGTATTCCAGCCACCTTGAAAAGTTTTGAAAATTGGAAAGTTGCTTTACAGGACTGTTACAGAGTAAGGAGAGGGGTGAAAGGAAAAGAACCTCTCAAAACCAAAGCGTCCCCCAAAACCTCAACCTTCTCAATTTTTGTTTGTTGCCTATTCTTCTCAGACCTGTAAATTCTCTCCTCTAAAGACAGTGTTAAGAATTAATCAGATGTCTGTCTAGCATGTTACCTCTGTTCCGATTTTAACATGTATAATATAAGTCTCACTCTCCTGAATACCTTTCCATAATGTTGCTAGCTTAAGTAAGAAGCTACTTTTCTAGACCTTCAGTGCTGCACAAGACTTTCCCCAGCTAGTGATTTCCAGTTCTGCACTGATACTATTCTTCCCTTGAGTTACTTCTCTCCAACGTACTCACAGGTTGCGTGGTTGCTTTTGGAAGAAAAATCAGTCCCTATAAAGCAGCAGATCCCAAGATGGTGAGGAAGCAATAGCTTACCCTGTCAACCTAAAGAAAACTTTATCTACAGAAAGTAAAACAGGATCATGAGTAATAGTGGAGGCCATAAGCTTATACAGCCATAGTCATAGCGCTCTTAGACAGCTGTTCATGTAGTTGTACCTCAGGGACATTAAAAAAAAAAAAAAGTAATTTGTATATCTGGTGTATGCCAAATAATGCTTTGATGTAGGAAAACTCCACCTCAAAACAGTCATCAGTTTCAATGGAGATTTAATCATATAGTCAGAATATCAACATCTCAGTAACATTCACGATACACTGTAAAAACTGAAAGCTGCTTTTTTAAGATTGCCCAATAAACAAAGCCAGACAAAACCATTGCAATATGCTTTAATTTGTTAGTTTGTAACAAAAGAAGTCATAAATTTTCCATTAGGTTTTATAGTTGGAGTAGTTTATACTTGTAAATGTCTTTTTAATTCCTTAAAGCTGCTTTTTTTGGATGCTGTTTACTTTTAAATAATTTTAACCATTGGCACATACGTTCTTCCCAAAGTATTTTTTGATGATTTCAAATTCTTCTTGTATATACAACTTGAAAGTCTGAAAGTCACACAACAACCAATTTAAATACTCCCATAAGTGGCCATACAAAAAAAGTGTATTAATTTGCTCGTAAAACCATACATGAAGTAAAATGGTAAACAGTTACCTCTTGTAAAGCTGTCAATCATGTGATAGTAGCCATGTCAGCCAAATAATTAAGAGTCAAGATTATTTGAGCTGTTGTAGACTGAGGCAAATCATTGACTTGTTTCTCCGGAGCCAGACACGAGCCTCATTTTTACTGTTCCCAAGAGAAAGGTAAAGCCACAAAGAAACATAAGTAACACTCAAATTGACTCTTGATCAAGCTAACGTAGTAACACAGATTCAAGTATGGATGTTTTTAATTATCTCATTGGTCCATTCCCCATCCCTCTCTACAGTTCACTTCTAAATCAGTTTTCTCCAAAAGTGAACTTAATCCAAAAATCCACTTCCAATTTACAGTATAATGCACCACACACAAAACCCACCCCCAGCATCCCTCACTAGCTTCAGAGATGATTTTTATGTAAATAACATAACCTAGTGTCAGCTGCAGAAGAAACAGATTTTTAAGTTTGTAACCATTGCTTAAAATCAAATATTTAAGTATTAACTAGCATCATGCTGTGGAAACATTTTTGAACAGCCCAAGTTGGAAATGCTTGTATTATACTGAAAAAAGCTAAAATTTACAGTTTTCTAAGCCAAATCTAAATAGTGATCGAGTTCTGGATCAGATACCCACAGTAGTTAAAATACTGTTGATACTCCCAGTTCTGCAGAGTACTGGCACTACAGAATGCGTGCATTTGCAGGTGAATTTAACACGTGATAATTTAAAAGGAAATACTGCTGTACTAACATTATTTACAAGACAAATGCAATAGCTCAGCTACTGCACTGAAGATATTTGCAACACTAAAAGTTTAGAGCATTGAATTTTAGAAGCTTTCCTCTGCAAACTCAGATTAAATATATTCCTTAATATAGCCCATATGATGGGGATGGATCAGAATTATAGCTAAACTTCTAATAAGCAACAAAAATATTTAGATTTTTGAAGAGATAGACAAGATACCCTGTTCTTTCCAATGTTGCTAGTGATTCTTCCAGATTTTGTCATGAAAAGCACGTGCCAGCTGAAATAGGGACATGCTAATACTCAGTCTCCTAGTATAATTATCTGCTAACACAAGACTTGGCCTTTTTGCAGCATACTCAAAGCATTATCAGATACAAAACATACAGGCAGCTATTTAAGAACAATCAGTAATAAAACATTGATAAAAATGGGGAAGATTAAAAACAAACAACAAAATCCATCCCAGGGATATTTAAGGCGCATGAAAAGGCTGAAATGTTCCATTTACTCAAAAAGTAACCACAGCATGATCCATACCAAGAAGTTACAGAAACCAGTGGACAAGAAGCCCAAGTGCATGGAAAAGCAGGAGCAGCAATAGGGGTGAGGCACTGCCATCTGCCCTTGACCTTCTTGGTCCACTCCAGCAGATCTGAACGATGTACTGTTCTCATCACAAGAGGCTGCGTAAGACGTGCTGTGCCTGCTTTTGTTAGTTTATCCATCTCCTTTTATTTTCCACTGAATGTCTGGACAGTAGCAGTGCTGAGAAATTAAAAGATACCATAGCACTCCATATATTAAAGATGTAAATAGACAACATAAACAAGATAAGTCTGTTTCCTTCCTGCCCCTGTTACATTTCTGATGAAAGGGAACTCTTAAGATAAGCTTCAGTGGAGGGGAACGAAGTCCGGTCTTCTCAAAACGCAATGTCAATCCAAACTTCCAAAAGTTGTACTTAATATTTATTTTGCTACATGTTTTGCATTTTGGCCATGAGTTCTTCTAGGCTTTCTTCAGACTCAGCTACCGTTTCCTCAGTTATCAAATTCTCTTCCTATTAGGAATGGGAAGAAAAAGTTATCAACACAAATAGCAAAACCCCACAGAAATAAGCTTTATTTCCATTATACCACAGCATTTACCTACAACCAAGCACTCAATTGCAAGATTAGGCTTTAAATTGTAAACTCTCTTCTGACTGGGAGGGAGCGTGTTCTGCTGCGATACCTACATGTTCTGTTCCCCAGGTATGCTAATTGCTCTTTGACTACATACAGCTTTTACAAGATCAACACGGTAAAAATATTAGTCACCAAAATATCACATGAGAAATGCGTATTTGCTTTCCCTGCCCCCCAAATACATTCATTCCTGTCACTCAGAACTACATTCACACTAACATCCGTCTTTACCATAGAAACACAAAACTGGACCATAGAAGATTCTAGTCAGATGTACTGAGGTACAGTTTTACTAGAATTGTTCAAGATGGAATTTTATTTTAGGTTTAAAGGGTAACTAATTGGCTCATATTATAAATTTATATGATGTATTTAAAAAAAATATGTGTATTCATAAAGAATAAATATGTTACCTTGTTTGGGATAGTATATGCTACAGTAATTCCCTCAGGAAGGTCAGGCACTGGGCCAGATGCAGCTTTCAGCTCATCTTCTGAAGTTTCAGACACTAACTCAATGCCTTCACATTAAAAGGAATTGTGAACTCCATTAGAAGTTAGTCAAAAGAGTTCTTTAATGACTACCTTATCATAGCACAAGGAAATCTGCAGCTACTTTTCTAAAACAGGAAAATGTAAAAGCAGAAAAACCTTTGATTTCAATTACCTCATTCCCATTATCAATGCAAAATGTTTTCCCTTTAACGATATACGAAAAGGCTCCATACATGGAACTTGTGGACAAGAATGGTGGCGGCTCACCTATTGGACTTCCTTGTCCTAACAGTTTAAATCTTACAGTAAGGACACTTACCAATAGTAAGCTAAGATTATTTTCCATATCATGTAATCAATAGACTGTATATATCCATTCTTGCAATGGTTATATGAAATGTACTTAACATTTCTTAAGACAATTCTTTAAAGGCCTCAGAGGAATAAAATGATCTATGGGGATGCATTAGCATCGTGGCTATGGAAATGACAAATGCTCTTTAACCACATATTTAAAAAGGAACACAGTGAATAAATCTTCTCACATCCTTCCTATCTTTAGACCATCTCCTGAGAAAGTATTTTATACAACATTGTTAATTTTTGCACCTAAAACCTGCTCATTATACTAAAACTATATCATCAAGCTGCGTTAGCATTACTGTCAACACCTGCAAAAAGCCAGCAGTAAATATGCAGTTTATGTTACAAAAAATAGGAACCATGAGAAGTCTCATGTACCCTAGTGTGCTCACACAAAACAAAGAATTTAACTGAAGCTTGGTACTGGCAACATCATTTTGTCTCAGCTGCTGACTTACCCCAGTCATTGTCTTCATGTACTATTTCTTCTTCCTGTTCAATTACTTCTTGGTTTGGTCGTGCAGCTTCTTTTTTCTGAAGGAAAAAGACAAAAAATTAAAACCCATAATATATGTAATAATCCAATTTTCAACAACAGCAAAGAAGATAAAATCTAATATTCATACTTTTAAGATATGCAGTCAGCATTTAGAACTTTGTTAGTCATAAAAAGGCAGAGTACCTACAAATTTAAAACAATGAACTAACCATAAAAACCATTAATGCTCAAATATACATGACTGTCAGAAAGGCTGAGCAACTACTGCCGAAAAAAAAATTCTCTTAAACACACACGAGCCATTCTGTCTATCTCTTGCTTTAAGATAACTCTAAATACTGTATTTTTAGAATTACATGCAATGATCTAAAGACAAGGCTGCGGAAAAATGAAGCGATGAAAGTTTTCATTGACTACAGATCCGTAGCTTGCTCTGTTAGGACTTCAAGACAGAAAAAAAAAAACACACACACAAACATTTTTTACCTTATAATTTTCCTGCTGTTTTCTGCAATTTTGGTCACTACATTGTGGGTTTGGCTTCATAGCCATAGTTGGAAAGAAATCCTGCATCGCATTGTAGCCAAGATAGTAACTCACAGTACCAAAATTTAACAGGTATCTAGGAAAACAGGGAAAGCAGGCCTTCATATACAAGTGCAAACCTAAAGATTCAGTTGCTCAAAGAATAACTTTTTCCTCAAAGAACGTTTAGAATACACTTTCACACACTAGTAAAGCTGTAAAAAAATACTGTGGTTATCTTAAAATAAGCTGTAGTCACCTGACAACAGCGTAACTGCATCAACACAGAACCCAGTCCTCTCGTGATGTAAAAAATGTATGTGTTCAAAAAACACATAGACATGGATCTTCGGGACATAGTCTACTAGGCATGGTGGTGGTTTGGGCTGACCGTTGGACTTGATGATCTTAAAGGTCCCTTCCAACCTTAATGATTCTATGAGTGTGAGAACAAGTCAGCTACAGTCTCGGAAGAAAAACGTTTACATGTAAGCGGTTTTCCCCTCTGCCTTAACCCACTGCTTGAAACACTCAGGTGCCCTGTATTACGAAGGGAGAGGTATCAACAGCTAATCAGAACCAGTTTAATCATCATTACTGTAGGGTTCTAGTGGCAATGAAAATAAAGATTTAAAGTAAGCTGCAATGTTTGCTTTCTTCATTAAAGAAAAACACCTGTTGCTATGCAATTTTATGCAATACCTCTCTGCAGAACTGCAAATGGTGCTTAGCTGTTTGTAGGCACACTTGCAAACAGTACTTTTATTCTTTGTAAGCAGAAATTTTTGGATTAACTGACAAAACCAAGCTAAGGTTAAAAACAGGCTAAATAATATTCTTTTCTCAAAGACACTTGTAAAAGTGCATCATTTTGACACCAGAGTTGTTAAAAAATTTTCCTTGCTGATCTTCAGTTCCCTGCTAAAAAACATGCAGTTCTTTTAGCAGATGGTCTCATGTGACAGTGCTTTTGGAAAAATACTAAAGTATACCATACTGCTATATAACTATTTTTAATTCACCTCAGGTTTTTAGAATACAAACACTGCAAGATAAATGATTCCTTCTTTGTTCATGTACAAAACTTCAAAAACAAGTTAGCACTGTGGCATTTTTGTGTATAATTTAATGACGTCAAATGGGAACATGCTTAAATGCCGAACTAAGGAAAAAAAATAGCATATGTGTAAGAGAAATTCTGACTTTTCCTTAAACCTGAAAAGTTCTATTAAAACCATCAGCTCCAAAATAAACACACCACTAATTCAAGAAGTGTATATTTCAGCCCTGTCCCATGGAAGTAGGCCACAAACATAAAAAGAACCAGACCCATCACTAAAACCTGAAGGAGCATTTCATTCTCTTATGGTGGTGTACATTGAATAGCAGCAATTCCGTCACTTACTTCAGAACATTTTGCACAAGAAGTCCTGCCACAACACCCATAGTTGTAGGAAGACTAGCTGCACAAACTCCTTCTCGTTTTAATGTTTTCTCATCAATATTTGTAGCAACTACAAGTGGAGGAGCACACTGAGGGGAAGTAAAGAAATTAAGTTTAAAAAAATATATTAAAAAAACCCCCACAGATCTCACAAAATTTTAAGCTACTTCATCAGCTGTGCCAGGATCACATTCATTAGCCAGCTAATCATCTTCAGATCCCAGTCCTGCTTTAAAAGATGAACAAGCAATTCAGCAGAGCACTGCGTACCGCGAAACAAGCAGATTCACCGGGTATGATCAGCTGTATGTGTCCTGACACTGCATTTTCACTCACTCCAGATTCCATCCAGATTTGTCCAAGTTCATTGCAGGCCTTATGAACACAGAAACACACACATCAGCACTGCAGAACTTTAATGAAGAGAAAAACAAACAAACCAACCACCTTCTAAATTGAGAGCGATTAAAACACATTGATCTTCCTGCTTTAAGACAAAAAGGCTATGACCAGGAAAAGGAATGCAAGAAGGTGGAAGATAAATTGCTTATCAAAAGATAAATCCAAATTGTCCTCATGAAGCCAGCCCTTTGTGCTTTCCTGAGGACCAGAGACTTTTGAACAAACACAGGCAGTGGTGAACCAGTTACTAGCACGCTACAGGATCTAATTGCAGAAACTACTTCCAGCGGCACGGATAGAGTGTAGCTGTGTACCTTCAGTGCATGCAATTTATGAATCAAGTTAGCTGAAGGATAATAGAAAACATACATTTGGCATATACCCTACATTGGCTGCTACTATAAAGAAAAACAGTTTGGCTAGGTACACAGCCCTAAGACATTTTTAGTATACAAAAAGTTATATGAGCTATATAATTAGCTATACACAGTCCTTAAAAAGGTTGTAAGATTCACATACCGGGCTTTGATAATACCCTTACATAAACAGGATAATTTGGAAAGACAAAAAGGCCTTACAACACTTAAATTACTACCAGCTAATGGTTAGTAAAAGACTTAAACAGTTATATTTGTACCCATAAAACATGTTTTATAAGAACCGGGTAAAAGCTCAGACTCTGTTTCCTTAAACCAAGGAGGAAAATTCTTAGAAGTTACTTGATAAGTTCCCATCTTTCCTCTAGTCCCCACAATTCCTAACATTTGTAGAAGAAAATAGACTGCCACAAGCTCACGCCCTCGACGGCCTTACCGTGTTAATTGCCATGCGAGCTTCAAAGTTGTCCACGCAGCTTAGAACAAGATCAACAGGCTTCCCTTCCTCCAGTGCACCGTTACTGAAATAAGTACCAGAAGTCTGCATGAAATTGCTGGCAGAACAAAATACCAACATAACAATCAACATGCTGCTTTAGAGTACAGAAGCACGGGGGAAGTGTATTTCTAACAAAACTTGTGCAAAAGCAGAACAGGATACACCTAGCATCTTAGATCTACAGGAATATATGGGAACTTCAGATTAAAAGTTTTATATAGTATACACTCACAGTACAAAGTATTGGAGAATTGTATCTTTGTACAACATAACTGCAAATGGGAGAAGTTACTTCAGAACTTCTCTGTGACACCCACTAAGACCTGTTTTCTTTCTTCATTCTATAAAGCATAACTGAAACTACTCCAGAGCAGTCAAAATATGATCTGATCTGTTTTCTTTAATGGGAAAAGCCTATAAGACCTGCAGCTTTGGTTGGAAATCTAATAATATAAAATACAACTATGTACCAGTCGAAATAAATGCCAACTCCAGAGAAAAGGTCTAGGCAGAAATGTCTTCATATATATGTATTTCCCACTGGTTTTCAATTAGAAGTCGTTAAATTGAAAAAAACAAACAAAAACCAAAAAACCACACACCAATAAAAATGTGAGGCTGTATTTAGAGCCACACACCAGCAGAAGGTGAGAGATTTTACCTTATTCTATCCATGAAATGTTCAAAGTTGTCCAGTGTTGTGATGTTGTAGTTATGTACTTCAAATTGAACATCAGGATTAATATTCCTTATGGAGGAAATAAAATGAGTCAATGTTAACAAACACAATAACTTTCATTCTACTCCCTAACTTGACAAGTGTTGCTACAGTGTATCAAAGTGGTATAGTTTATACCAAACTTCTGAGCAAAATTAGCTACACTTAAAAAGTAGGCACAATTATTTTTGGCCAGTACCAAAATGTCCTTAAAGTACCAATCATTCCCACAACTATTTTATACTCAGATTTCTAAATTAGATTGTGCTACTCTGCAAGCGATTAAGTATGAAACATCAGTTTTCTGGAGCAGCATCCTGGGTAAATGCATTTTGATAGCCACTTCTGTGAGTTATACCTCAAAGTATGCTCTGCTGCTTGCACTTTACTTAATCCAGCTTGATGAGGTTGGAAGAAGAGTCTGTTCATGTTTGCCAGTTCCACTTTGTCATAATCAAACAGAAGCAGCTATAATAAAGATTGTGGTAACATAAGTAAATCTCCAAAGCCTTTGCAACCAGAGCAGCATGGCAAGCCATTTTAAACAACAAAACTCATTCTAAAACCTAAACCAACCCCCGCCCCAACCAAACACTCCCCCATCCCCGCAGTCCCATTCATTTCACATACAAAAGGTGCCAACATTGCAAGTAAGCGAAAGACTGAATTCTAATTGCCACTCACCAGGAACTGATTCATTAAGTCATGAAAACCACTCTTAATAAAAAGCAATCTGTTAATTGGATCTAAACTAAGACTATTCAACAGATTACCTACATGAACACTACCAACTCTGTTATCACATTCTTACTTGCTGTTACGGCATTAACTGGAGATGTGTTATTTCTTTCACTTGTCTTGGCATGTAGTTCTTCAAAAAGAATTCACTTAAAATACCTACATAATACATGGACATGTTGATTATTATGAATTCCGAATCAACCGTCCAATATCCTTTTCTATGCCCAAGATGCTGGTCTTCAGGAAATGCAGGAAGTGAAGGGGGAAATAAACTTTGCAATAAAAAATTGCCTGACCTCCTTATTAAGAAGCTTCTTAAAGTTCCAAGAGTAAATGGTCAGGCTTTGCCTGAAAACACAAACACCTAACCATTTCCCCAATTCCTCCTTTAAAGAAAAATCCTGCTCTATTAACTCTGGATGTTCTTGCTATATATACACAGTTCAAATTACTTTTGACTGCTGCTAAATTTTTAGCTCTAAGTCTGCCACATGATGAACTAATGTTTCTAATAAAAATAACTGTTTGACATCTACTGCATTTCAATTTCATGAAGATCAACTTGTTCTCATAAGACTTAATCTCCTGTGTGAGTTACCCCGTCCTTTTTCTTTATTTTGTTTTCCTTTTGCAATAATCCAGTATGATGATTAGATAGATGGACTCATGTAAGAGCATGGAGAAGACAAGCATCCAAACAAGAATTGCCCACACGATACAGGATTAAGCCCCAAGTAAATCAATTTTACTAGCAAAAGAAAGATACAGATGTAAGACTCGTCATACGTGATGTTTACTTAAGTGCTATTCTTGAGTCCTTTCTTCATGGTACTTTTTTATTTGGGCAAAATCAACTGAGTGAAATCAAATTAACTCTTTATGAAGAGGACTGGTCCATCTACTATAAAGAAGTACAAGAAGAAAACTCTCATTACCTTACCAATGCCACACCTTGTCAACATTTCAGCAGTCACACTGCCAACTCCACCTACACCTACTACTGCAACTGTAAAGGTACGGATTTTCTATAAAAAGAAATAAAATACAGATCAGTATGTCAAACGTGGTCCTCATGGGGAAAAAAATTCAAGGCTGCTTTAACACAGATAGAATCCTACCTCATAATCTTTGACAATTCCCATTCTTTTTAATGCCATCAAGCGACTACAAAGAAAAACAGCAACATTATACAGAAAATGCTCTCTACATTTCTAATAGCAATTTTGCTTTTCAGGTATTTAAAATCACTTTTGCTTTAACAATAACCTTCAAACTCAAGCCTGCTGTTTTCACTGCAGTTGTGATTCCCAGCTAGATACAGTCTAAATGGGATAGTAGATACTTTTCTATTAGCAACCACCAATGGAGTACTAACCTTATAGAAATCCATGTACTCATTCAGTTGGTATGAGTAACATAAATGGAATCAGCAGGACCCATAGTTATTTTTGTAAACAAATCCCTGATTTACAGAATGAAAGCCTACACTTTTGTCTTTAATGAACCATATGGCAGCAGGTCGGTGAGGACTGTTCTACTGTTTTCTGATCAATTTAATTAGCTTAACTTCAATATAACATTTTTTTTTTTAAATGAACTAGAGAGTATCGAATTATGACGGTAATTGGAAGAATTTTAAAGTAACATTTTATCCTGCCATTGTGGTTTTTTCATTGAAAGTATCAATGAAAGTACAAGTATCAACTCGTATTAAAGCAATTAATCCTGAAAAAAAAAAAAAAAGCACCAGATTTCCAGAACTGCTGAGCATTGAAGGGGTCCCAGCTGCTCAAGACTTTTCTAAACCAAACTGTAAAACAGGTTAGAGGAATGAGAATAAGACCTCATGTTATACCAACCCCTGTCCATTTATTAGCAACTTCACTGAAAAACTCACAAAGCTTCCCCTCTCTCTCCCACCCTGTACCCTAGAGCAAGATAATACAAAGTAACCCCGATGTAGACCCCTACCAAACCAGTCAGGAAATTTGAGAGCCTCTCTCCCCTCCTCCCCACAGCGCACCTGCCTTCAGCACTGCCCTGACACCCTCCTCAGCACACCCAGCCCCATCCCTTAGTCCCCAACCTGGCCTAGCCCACGTCCACACACATTTTTGCCCAGGCCCACAGTTCCAACCCACGGCCTCAGAACCCACAGCCCTCTCTCTTCCCCCTCCTCTACATCCTGTTTCAACCCCTGGGCCTCCTCCCCATGGCTCAGTCCTGGCCCTCTCCCCATAACCCAACCCCCGCAGATGCCAGGGGATGCGGTACGCCCTCTGCACC
>KL282079.1:7288-18676 GCA_000699545.1 Podiceps cristatus
CTTGTGCTCCAGACCCTTCACCAGCTTCATTGCCCTTCTCTGGACACGCTCCAGCACCTCAAGGTGTTTCTTTCTTGCAGTGAGGGGCCCAAAACTGAACCCAGCCCTTGAGGTGCAGCCTCACCAGTGCCGAGTACAGGGGCAAAATCACTTCCCTACTCCTTCTGGCCACACTATTCCTGATACAAGCCAGGATGCCATTGGCCTTCTTGGCCACCTGGCACACTGCTGGCTCATGTTCAGCCAGCTATCAACCAGCACCACCATGTCCTTTTCCTCTGGGCAGCTTTCAAATAACCTCTGAGAACATCATAGTAGGTGAAGCCACTGAACACCAATCAACAGAAGGTAATTATTGACAATCTTTAAAATGCATCATTTACAGCAAACAATTGAGGTGATATCAGCATATAACTTTCCTTTTTCATTCTCATATGTGTATAACTAAATGTGTTGCTACTCTTTATTTGCTATTGCTGTTTGAAAGAATTCCTGCAGCCAGATACCGGTTTATTTGTTGTTAGAGTTTAAGAGGATCTCAAATGGGAACAATTTATGGCCAGCTAGAATATTTTTTTTTCATTTCCTCAGTGGTATAAAGATTGATCAACTAGAATGAATTCAAATGCTTATTAATATGATTATTGATCTGAAGCCACCTTCCTTAGAGAGAAACTTCATAGGCACAATCGTGTAATTTTATGTATATCAAGCTGTTTGTATATAGTATTTTAAGTATATAACATTCATACATGCTTAATGTTTTGTTCTAGTTTGGTGATATTTGATTTTACATTTGGTTTTGATTCTGTTATAATATAACCATAATAATACGTGGCTGGATACGGCAGAATGGGGACATCTGGGTAGCCTGAGTGTTGATCACATCAGGTTTGCTAGTAGGTGGGGAGATAAGATGCTTCATGCTCCTCAAGCCTATTTTAAGGGATGGGTCCCTCACCTCAGCTGAATTTGAGCTCATGGCATGGTGCTGACTGGCCCTCAGGGTTAGCCCCCGGGGGATTACAGGGGAGTTATCGAGCTTCCGTGATGTGCAGAGTCTGCGGCTCTCCTGCTCTTTGCCTCCCCGCAGCACTTCAGGGTCTAACTGCAAGTCCCTTGAACTCCTCCACACAAGTGTGGATGGTTCGTCATATGTATTGATTTTGCTGGAAGCCAAGCTGAGGCTGCCTTCTAGATTTAACAGTTTTGGGTGACTCACTCTTTCAGAGAAGCAGCTGCAGTGTCCTCGGGAGTACGCAAAAATGGCAAGCCAATGACAAACATCGTGGTGGTGGCAGCAGTTGCTAAATATGGTGCAGCACCTGACAGGTGAATAGAGGCGGTGACCCGATAACATTAAAATACTTGGGCATCTTCCCACATTTCCTGATATTCTTGGCAGAAAAGATCTGATCCTAGAACTTTATAGGTAAATAATTACCCTATTGCGTTTGGAACATAAGTCTAAATATGCATATTGTTGTCATTACGTAAAGTATTTCAGTCTTTAATTTTGAGTTTGGGATCCGTCGTATCTGTAAAGGTGAAGTATTTTTTTAGCCGTTTGGAACATAAGTCTAAACATGCATATTGTTGTCATTACCTAAAGTATTTCAATCTTTAATTTTGAGTTTGGGATCAGTCGTATCTGTAAAGGTGAAGTATTTTTTTAGAAACACTCTGGATTTCAATAGAAATGTGCCAGCCACTGAAGTGGCCTTTTAGTGCATGAATTGCTGAAAGAAAAGACTTTTGCTGTTTCTTTAGGATGCGAACTAGTGCGACCAGCCTACCTGCAATGCCACCCTGCCATTTCTGTCATCTCTACTGCGCTGCCGTTATTCGGAGGAATGGGCCTAAGACAGGCATTGAACTTCCCCAGCCAGCTTTACAGAAGAACAACTCAAAAGCTTTATTTTTCTTATTGTTAAGGTTCTGCTGTCCTAAGAGACCACCTTCTTAGGTTGGTGGTTTCTGTGGTGTACTGAGATTTCCCTGTGAAAATTTCTGCCTTGGTACACGAGAAGGTGTTAAACCTTCCACTCAGCCAGCGACACCAGCTTATGCAGGCTCCACTGGAATAAAAAGGGAGACTTGTAGCCTGTTTGCCATGTTTACTGAGTAGCCCCAAAGCTCCCAGTGGAGCATCTTTCCCCTGTAATCTCTCGTTTGCTGTGTCCTTTTCTTGCCATACCTATGTTTCAGATACACAAAGTCACCCCTTCCTGAGAGATAAGTCTTGTTTTGGGGATGATATATTGCAATAGAGGCTCCAACTGGGAGCCAGGGCAAACAATTTAAGCCTTGTTTTACACAGACTTTAAATAACACAGATATTGGTGTATAAGATTTGGTATCCAGGTAAGTACATACAGAGAAGAGCAGACAAGTTTTCCAATATGATCAGAAAGCCTCTGTGATTTGAAGCCCCTTGAGACAATGATTTGACCTGCTTCAATGCTGTCCTCCCTCTTCTCCTTTCTCACATAACCGCTTCTCATGAGGCTAGGGCTAGATGATACCCAGCGAAAGCTGTTCCAACTAAACAACACCAAGCATTCATCCAGAAACTGAGCCTGAGTTTGACAGTTCACAAAATATAACTGGGTTAAAAGCAGTTCAAGACATTTATGGGAAGAAGGTGACTGACAGCCTATTAAACACGATGATGTGGATGTAACCTCCTAGTTTGGTGGCCCCCAAACTGCCAGAAGTGAGGAGGGCATATGAGAGGGAAACACGACTGCGTGCCTTCTCTGTCCTTGCGCTCCCACCCAATATCTGCTGTCCTCAGAAACAAGACATCGGTTTGGAAAGTCCTATTGATGTGACCCAGTATGTAATTTTTTTGGCAGTCTTAAGCAGAGGACTAAGGAGTGCAAGTAGCACTCAGAGTAGATATTCTTTTCTTCCTTAGAAAGTGCCTCTGTCCTTGAGGTTTGTGGAAAAAATGTTGGCTTTCCTTCGCTGTATTATTCCTCTTTTGTAGATCATGTCCTACCTCGCAGGTACCAGCCCAGACCCTTTCCTGGACACAAATGGAGTTTTTCTTTGATACAGCACCCACTGCATGACACAAAGGACTCAGTTCATCTGAAGCAGGTAGCAAGAGCACCTATTCAGGACTTGGTATTTAAGACAGAGTAGTAACAGCATATGGATTGAGACCTAGAGAATAATTTGGTGTAAACCTTTTTGGAAGAAAAGAATTATATTGAGCTTTTCCTCTAGTGTGAACATAAACCTCAATGTTCTACTAAGCTATATACCTAAATATTTCTAAAGTTTTTTAAGAGACAACCTTGTACCTTCTGTGTGAATTTCTATTACTATAACTGTGTTGAATCCCTTGGTTTTAGACTCTTTTCCTTTCTCAGTAATTATTGTATAACATTATCTCTTAAAATGGTGGCTTAAACAAAAAGCAGACTTCAAAGCAATGAGGGCTTTTCCCCCACACCTACACTAGTATCTAAAAATACGCTTAAAATTATTCAGGAGTGAAGCTTTTTATGGTGAAGTTCCTCAGATACATTGTGTTTTGCTTTTAGAGGAGTGAGTCAGTTTTTCATAGGCTGTGACACATTAGGTTTTTGAACACTGCTTTCATTTTTACATTTGTGGAGCATTGCAAAAAGCTGTCTGTTTATGATTTGATCAATATGACTTGGTTTTAATGCTATACTTTGGGGAGGGAGTATGTTTGATCATAAGAGCTGAAAGGCATACCCTATACAATACATGAAAAGTCAAAAAATATAATAGTTAAGCTCCTGCTAATTAAGTAGGTTATGACTGACCAAGAATCAGCCATGGTTATCTGTGACAGTACCATGAAAAATCCATTGTAATTAGGTACCACAGCTTGAATATGAATCATCAATATTCAACAGATGTATGCCTCTTTGTTGGTTCCAAGTATCAAACAGACTTTCACTGAAATGGAAAATCAAGTAATAACACAAAAAGAAAAAAAAAAAAGAAAAAAGAAAAGAGGAAAGAAATTGGAACAATGCTTCAATATTTCATTATTTAAGAAATAAATATTTTTATTTATTATTCATACCCCAGCCTTCTTTTAAGGAAGACTAAAATGTTGTTCCAGAGAATATACTTCATTTTAGGAAAGAATGTTTAACGCTGAAAGATTTTTCCTGCAAAGCTGCCTGTCTTTTGTCTCTTTTGTATGGGAGAATCTATGGAAATGTCTGAATGTATATGAAACTGATTCACCTCCAACCCACATCCCTCCTGAAGCTGTAACCTCTCTTATGATGCTACAGAAAACATGAGAAGAATTACCTACCTAGTATGCAGAGACTTAAGATAAAGGTCAGGGTCATTTTATGGGTACAATATGCTCATATAGTCTGTCTGTATGTCCCATCGTTACTTCTATATTCCTTGTCCCTGTTACATACCTGTAAAGTTGTGCAGAGAGATAATACTGGAAATTCTGTGAGCACCCATTTGTTTGAAGAAATGTTCACTTCAGTTAAAGCAATTCCTATCTGGAAAGTTTGTTTTCCCAACGTACCAGTTATGATGTACAGGTTGGCACTAGTAGCGTATGTATGGTGTGCACCGTTGTAGGTCTAAATTAGCAGGCGGGGATCGTCCTGCGGAGATAAGCAGAGAATGCAGGAGACCCAACACTCACACCAACACCTTCTTAGAGATACTCTTCTGTCCCGCTGAATGAACGCCCATCAGCAGATGGAGCACACCCATGCACCCTAGTTTAGTTTAATCCCAACTGAACACAGTCTGCGTGCTCTTGAGATTGCCCTGCAGTGAAACGCAAAATGAAATAAAGGGGAATGCTCAGGAGAGCCTCTTCAAAAGCGCACTCCTGACCCCAGCTAAAATACTAGCAGAGGTGTGTCTGTTGAAGCGGGCATTTTCAAACTGAGGTAAAGAGAATTGGTTGCCCCAAGGGCTATTATTCAGGCACCCGGAAAACAGTATTTCTGAACAGTGATAGACTGCTGCATCATTCCTTTGCTTGAGCTGGAACAGAGGTCTGCATTTTGCATTCTACAGTAGAGTCCAAGGTTTTGATTAAAATGCTTTTAGGTCTTAATACACCACTGAAGTGTAAGTCTCAGCAAAGTTTCATTAAACAAAATCTCTTCAGCTTCAGCTTCCAGCCCTATCCTGTAATTTTTTTATAGGAAAGCTATCCTACCCTGCAGTGGAGGCTTGAAGCCCTGGAGATAATGCTGCCCAAAGCTAGAATAAATATGTTTTCGGCACATTGTTCCAGTCCAGGCATGGTGCTGGGAGAGGGCTTGCATCTCGCTTACTATATGGCTTCGTATAGGGCCAGGTGGGTTATATGCCCTGCCTGCTGGCTTTCACTGGGAGATAGAACCCCCATTCTCTCATGTCCCTCAAGTTGAAAAGCTCACTTTCATTTCATTACTATAGCTCTTTAGCCTCCTACTGACACAAACTTTTCCTCCTGCAGTAAGAAATGTCATTTTATGCATATCCTTGCTCAGGCTCCCTTATAATTTATTATTAGCTGTATTAAGTCTCTCATATGTAAGTCTCGAGCAGCTTACCTATCAGTATGGTGTCAGAATGAGCAGCTGGAAAAGTATGGCAGTAATTTCTTTATCTCATCTGAGTAATATCAAATATTAAAATTATTGCAATTCATTCATGACACCCACATTTTTTCATTAGCAACATACCTTTCACACCTCTTTCCTTGGTGGAATATTCTTACTACCTACATTAATCAGAGAAATGAGTAGCTAATGGCTTACCTCTGCATTGTAGTAGAAATGAGTAAAATGATCAGAGTTTGGGAAATGCTGTTACACATGCATGTAAGTGATGCATAATGTTATAATTACACTATAGAAATAAGACATTCCCAGACAAAGGAAAATAATTCATTTTTACTCTGAATAAACTAAAAGACAGCTATTATACCACAATTGTGTCATAAACTTACTTTTTATTGTATGAGTATTTTATTTTTAAGCCCTAAATCTTATGTAAGTGGCACAATTTTAAAAACCTGCTTGATTTTAGAAATAATTTTAGGTTTGGATTCCTTTTAATATGATGAGATTTTTGTGCATGTATTTTTATTTTAAAACAGTTTATTGCTGAAAGGGGATCCCAGCTTCACAGCACTGCAGGCTGAAGTCTTTTCTACATGGAATACCTAATTGGGTCAGTATTAAACTCTGAATTCAGCAATCATAAAAGTTCATAGAAGGTCGATCTGAAAACCAGTACAATTTTAACTTCAGTAGCACTTATTTGTCTTTGTCTTTTACCGCGAGCATTATTTTGAGGTTGGTAGGTCTTCAGAACAGGCTCTTCATTTCAGCCATACGCAATACCTGCACATGAAATATAAATGGCAGTCTACGGGGCCTTCCTGTTTCTCAGCAAGGCCATCTCAGCAAGTTATGAGCAAAAGCTTCAGAGTCTTCCAGGTGCCCTGCTCTTAGGTGAAGTGTTTCACTTCTTTCCCCTCTATAGCACTCCCCGGGGCAGAGCCTCTCCTGTGCTGGTTCAGCGGGTTGCAGCCTTGAGGTTTACACACCTCCGCTCCACTGGTGGGAAGCAGCTCCTGGAAGAAACTTCTTGCGTCCCGACAGTGTGATCAGGCATCATTACACACTTCAAGATAGATGTTTTTTTCAGACCCTGGTGTACTTTGTATCTCTCCCCAAACCATATAGCTAAAGAGAAAACAGCTGTGCCAATGAAACTTATCCATCTAAGTCTTTGTATTTTAGCCTTTCTGTGCAATTCTTGGCTAGTTCCAAAATTGCTTCTGGTTGGTGGTTAAGAGGGAAGGGGCAAAGAGCCCTGCAGTAGATTTTCTTTCCCTGAGTTATGTCTTTCTAACGTTATTCTTCTCCCTCTCTGTTTCAGTGATCACCTAGCCTGAATGCAACAGCTGTAAATGGTGGCTTTAATGTGAACCCCATAGATCTGGAAAGAATAAACCTGTAACTTGCCTGGAAACAGGGAGACAGGTATTTCCAAGGTGGTTTCACAGAGATTCTTCACATGAAGGTCCTTTTTCATGTCATTCCTTAATTTCCTCTTTGGTTTTCAGCAGATCTGAAGTAAAATAAATCTACCTAAATCTTCCATCATGTCTCTCTGTCAGCTGTCTTGGAAGGCAGGCTGTATGTTAATAATTGTATCATTGATACATCCCAAATAATTTGGTTGTTAGAAATACTGAATATACTACAGAGGGTCAGCTGAAGAGATCTAAATACATTACATTAAGAGGCTGTCCACGACAAAGGTGAAAATTTTAATGACAGTGTAGTAACCTAGCCACTTGCATCATTTGTAATTAACTTTCCTATACTGTTCTCTATGTGGGTGTGAATAAAAAGACTGCAAATATTTACATTTGTTTCCTTCTACATGGTTTTCAAAAAGTAGCCTGGGAAGCACACATCCCACTTTGTTTCAGATAGTTTTGCAGAGGAACCTCCTCTGGGCTGGATAAAAATATCCCTATGGCAAGTAAGGAGGGAGCAATCAAGTGGGCCGTGGGGAGATGAACACCCAGCTGCCGTCATAACAGCACATGATCTCGGCGCCTCACTGGTGTCCCTTTGAAAGACTGATCTATGGAATTAAATCAGAAAAAGCTTTACTCAATGCTATAATTCCCTTCCCTGCCATGCAGGAGAGAAGACCCAATGGTACATCGCAATCAGCATTAGCTGCGTGGCAGAGGGATCAGAGTCCCAGTCACGGGCCAGGCGATAGCATCCCACTGTGCTAGGTTTTGGACAGGCATAAATGAAGAAGCTGATGGCTCTTCCACAGTTCATGACTGACTTGTCAATTGAGCTGTTTCCAGCTTTGCTTTTCTTCTTTTCAGGCAAACACTACCTCATGTAATATGGAAACATCAAGGATACTGCCTTGCCCGTGCCGCTTAGTAAATAGTGTGGCACTTCTTGGTAGAATATAGACGTCAACATGAATATTGAAAATGTCCAAGGGTGTCATGAGTCCTTGCACGCAGGGGAGAGATGGCATGCTATTAATGATCCTTTCTTCCACAAGCAAATTCCAGTCATGTTATATAAAGCTGGGACGGAAATAAAAATAGCCATTCATTAAAAGCAGCCTCGTCTGCTGTACCTATGACATATTAGACTTATTTAAATAACATTGTGAATTATTGGGGAAAAAAGAACCTGAGATGCAGCTATTATTTCTGCTGTAGTGTGGCAAGGGCTTTGCTGCTGTGAATAATAACAGCCACGTTGATGGGTAGACCTAAATTAAAAGTGAAAGAGGTTATTCATTCATTGCAAAAATCCATCTTAATGTGAAGATGAGGGAGTTTGGGGAGATTTTTATTTCCATTTTTGCTTTTAGGCCTACTATATGCTATTCAGGACCCTTTTAAAGTTGGAAAACTGTTGATCATAATATCACAGATCAGCAAAGTTTTAAATGTTTTCTTTGAGTTCCTTTTTGAATTCTCCTCTTCTAATAGGCAATTGCAAACTCAGTGGGAGGTTTTCCTTGGTGCAAAGTGCCATGTCTGATGCCTAAAAGAAAGTGGTGACTTTTTCTTCACTTTTTTTGCTTATATTGGTCAACATTTATCAAAGCATTCCCTTGCAGTAACATCTGATGTCCTTATGTATTCGGAATTAGGAAATATCCTTGGTATTTGAGATACCAGAATGCTAACCAGTGACAAGCATCAATGGATGCAGGGGCTGAGGGAGTACGAGCCACAGATTTGAACAGGCAGGGCTCGGTGGTGAGTGTCGGTCGGGGGAACAAAGTTGCGACTGAGCTATTCTGTTTGCTATGGATGGTTTCAGGACTTCAGGGACCACCCTGGTACTCTGATGCTCAGTGCAGTCCTTGTGGCCCACAGATGGGTCACTGAGGTACTGCTTCTTTGGGATTCCCCCCTGCCCACAGCCACAGGAACGGGTGGGCCACGCTTAAATATTTCTGTTTGCTACAGTCAGGAGGTTTAAAAGCCCCCTGCTGCCATGTAGCCCCCACTTGGAAAGATGAACCTGTGTTCTGAGCAACTTTGGCAGCTGTTCAATGAGGAGCATAGCTGAGATGAAGATATATTTATTAAACTCAGATTTTCCCTTCCTGCCTTTTCAATGAAGATGGCATTCCCATGACAGATCAAGAGAAAGATGGCTGGGGAACTAGCTTATGGTTTGGGGGGCTTGGCTTTCTGTCCTGATGCAGGAGGCTTCCTAGGTGGCAAAGGACTCAAGGCATGTATATGTGAACAACCTCTGGAGTCCTGTAGCCACAAAAACATGCCCTGTGCCTGAGGTGCCTGTCTACCTAAATAGCTTGATTATTTAAATCACTCTGGTGCATGAGCAAGTGCAGAAGGTGTTTTCCATTCTCCCTACCAAAATGTAATAGTATAACTGACTACAGGTGTTAAGAGGGAGGGAGTGATTTTCCTCTGCTGTAAGGTGTGAGTGAGGAGAAAAGAATTTGCTTCTATCTTGGATTATGTAGAAAGTAAATTAAGCCAACTTGCTGAATTGGCTGATTTGCCTGCCTGAAGGTATTATTCCAAACACAAATAATGGAGAATAGAACCTGGAATATCCTTGAAATTAGGCTCTATGAAAAGGCCTTTTTCTTTCTCTCTCTCCCCCCCCCCCCCCTTTTTTTTTCCTTTGTAAAAAAATATTTTTTTTTCTGTATGTAAATGCATACATGTGTGTTCAGTGGTCCTGATAGCTTTACTTTGCTTTCATTGGTGTCATTTCCTGAGGAGGGGAATATGAACTTTGAACCTATTTTGAACTTTGTGTGTTGGTAATTTACTCAAGAAACTGAACTGTTAAAAAGCTTTCATCTTCCATCGTTATTGGTCCTTGAAGCCAGAAGTCTTCACAGCAGCATGCTGAGAATGTCAGAAGGAATCTGTCCTTTAGTCCTTCCCCTGGATGAATAGCTGTGGTGTTCAGGAAAACACAATCTGAAATCTGGCTAAGGAAATGAAAAAGCAAACAAATAGGAGCTTTATTTTAAGGGGGAGTGGTAATTGGAGTACTTGAAGACTTGCAGCATGAAAGAGAAGGCTAATATTACAAATTGGTTAGATTTTGCATCAGCATTCAATTAAAAAAAAAAAAAAAAAAAGCTTTAATTCAAGAAGTATAATCCTAACGCATCAAGAAGAACAAATACTCTGGGCTAAACTGTAGCTGTGTCCAGGGGTAGCATCTAAACTTTGAACTAGAAGGTCAATTGTCAATACCAAGCATCTGTAAATAAGATCACATTTCTCTCTTAAGAAATGATTTATGTCTGTGGGGTACATATATTTAGTCTTCCCACCTGACTATTTTAGGTAGAACCAGGCCAGTAATTCTAATGAGCAGAAACATTTCTAGGCACTCTTGGAGTTTTATCATCATGCTTTTATTCCTGACAGAAGAAGGTAAGTGAAACATACAGTTTCCCTATATTAGGCAGTGATTTTGAAGGAGAAAAGTGAGGAAACAGCTCAGGAGGCTTCAGGTGACTGTGTGACAGGAAAAGCATTTAACATTTTCTATGAATTCAGGTTAAAAAGTTGGTGCATAGTAATGTGAACAGATTGAGACAGAATAGAGTGCATGCTGGATTGAGTCAGGGATGCATTGAGGGCACTATCAAGTCATGTTAATCAGGTAGAACATATATTATTGAATATATTTTATCCTTCCTTTTCTTCAGCCCAGCCCAATGTTTGTTAGAAGCCTCTGGTGCCTGAAAGATGGTCTATGTGCAAAATCACAGAAGGGAGAAGTAGATTTAAAGCTCTCCAGTACCACAAAGTTCGTACTGCGATGAGAAACGCGGAGTGATGTGATACTTCGGTGAGTTCAGACCTAGTGCAGGATCCTGCAGGCCGGGGTCCTGTGAAACGCCAGGACTGTTAAACCTCAGTGCCTTGGGGGAAATCTGTAACAAAGACAGCAGCAGTGGGAGCGTGTTGGGGAACACAACTGCAAGTAAAATAATGTCTTTTTGTAAATTTGCCATGTGTGGAGAATGCCTCTTGCTGCCCTACATATTTCCCTTCTCTGTATGCTTGTGCACAAGTCCAGGACTAGTTAGCTGCCCAGACTGATGGGGTATTCCTTTTATCGAGTCACAGCCATGCTAACAGCAGATCTGAGATCTGACCTTTTTGCTGCTGCTTTGTAAAACTAACAGAAGAAAAGTTTGGGGTATTTTCTGGGTCAAATTCAGTTCCAACAAATTGATATGAACCCATTTGTACCTACCCGATAGATACGCATTTCACCATTTGTATTTCTGAAATATTGACAGTGAATTTCAGCTAGTGAATGATCTGTGAATATAGAATCATAGAATCATAGAATC
>KL282080.1:0-11995 GCA_000699545.1 Podiceps cristatus
GTTCACCCAGGCCCACCTCTCCAGCTTGTGCTTAGAGCAAAACCTTCTCCAGAAGCACCGTTTAAGGAATGTGTGTGTATGTGCCTTTGTGTGAATGGAGGAAAGTTCTGCATGGTGAAGGTGACTGATGGCAGTGTTTAATTTCAAGACCATACACAAATCATATCTAGGCTCTGTGAACTGTTCTTGAAGTCTGATAGAGCAGAATAATGTTCACACATGGTTAAATTACATTTCCAATCTGACTGGAAAAGTATTTTAGAAATTTTTCTGTTGGTCTGCATCTGAACATGGTTCTGTAACTGGTTTTGAACTTTCATATGGGTGGGATGCTGAGCTGTAGCCAAGGACACCTGGTTTTCCCCTTGTATGCATGGAATTAGCTCCAGCGTGAGGAATTAAAAACTGTAGCCTCCAGTGAAGCTGGGAGCCCATTGGGGAAAGTGTGGTGGAGAGGTCTGTGTATTGTATTGCCAACTATTAAAGCTAGATGTTCTTTGCTGCTTTACTCTGTTGAAAGCAGGGATTTGCACTGGCAGTCTGGTCAGAGCAGTGGGAGCAAGACACCCCCATTATCAAATGCCCTACTCCAGGCTCAAGTTGTTTAGATACATATGAACTGAGCTTTCTGTTCCTGATGTCCAAACTGCCTTTCCTAAAACAGCACAGGCCTACCCAGCTTCTCATTCTCAGAGTTCAGATCACTGCTTAAATTTGCCCTTTGTTCTACCTAAGTGATCTTAGAGATGACTGCAACACAAGGCAAGCCGAGTCCTAGAATTAGTTTAAGGTAACTGCATAGAGAAGTTCAGAATAGGAGAGTATAAGAAGAGTGTGACTATCAAGTCAGGGATAAGGGATGGAAAAGAAAGGGGAAACCAATTAGCTATATGTTGATTTAAGGGAGAAAGTACAAAAAGGAAAGCCAAAACCGACAGAGGAGCATCCTACCATTTTTTTCCTGGTCATGAAGCCAGCCCCCAGGAAACATGAAGCCAGTAATTGTTCAGCTGCTAAATAGGAGGTGTGGGGGGGTGGTAAAGTCCATGTTTAGAAGGCTGAAGGAGAGAGCTCTACCTTCAAAACAGTTTGGAAGCTATGTTGGAAGTAGTGTATCCCTGACTAAAAAATATACCGCAGACCATAATATCACGTACCTAGAAAACAGGGATTTCAGTTAGGAGGGACTGAGAACGCAAGTGGATTGCGTAGCTATTTTACACAAGTGAAAAATACACCAATGTGTAGTACTTGCACAGGATCACAGTTCGCAAGGAGTGTCCTGCTCTTCATGTCTGTGACATGGACCCATCGGGAGAGGTTGTAAATACAAGCACAGCTTTGTGGACTGGAATTGCTTCGTAGTGCTTGTACTGGCATTACAGGTTTTTACACTGCTTTCCTTTATTTTCTTGAGTGAGGAGACACTGTTCTTGTAGAGTTTTTCACGTCTGACTAATTTTAAGAACTGCATTAGACACTGTATTATGCCTGTGCTTAAATAAAACATCAGCTAAATCTTTGTGCAGTCTAATTGGAGAGAGGTTGGAGAAAGATTGCTGATTATTCTTTAATATCCTAATAAAACCTTTTGGCATAACTGTGGCTTCTAGTTTCACTCAATTAAGTGAACAAGTCCTGAGCGTGCACAAAGACCCGTATTAAACTTGCAGATAGACCTGAGGAGAAATTAAAGGCAATGAAATGAGACTAGGTGCTGCCAACAAGGAATTAAAACTGAAATATAATAAAACCCACAACCTATCCGACTTTTTTTTAATCAGGGATCTTAAATGGAGTAGTATCTGCCTCATTTATTTTTCTTCCCTTCTTGCCTCTTCTTGCAGTATTTTGGCACAGTATTTTGTATGGACCACGTGCCAGGCGCTTATGTGTGTTCTGCACTTGCTCAAATTCTCCATCTCCCTGGGAACACGGAACATCAGCTGGAGGTGGTGGGGAGGACCTGGGGGCAGCAGGCAGGGGCTGGCGCATTCCTCGGGGAGGAGGGGGCTGTTGGCTCTGCACATACCCGTCTGCGGTAGAAGGTGCCACACCAGGGCCTGGCTTGGCAGATGCTCAGGTAGGGGACATCGCACAGCGAGTTGTCCCTGTGCAGTGACCGGTGTCTGTGCAGATGCTGACCCCTCACAAGTGCTCGCAGGGACTTGTCCATGCTCGCTGTTACCTGTGATCTGTAGAAATTCTGTATTCAGTTTTCCATCATTTCAAGAACATTGCCTTGCAGCTCCTGTCTTCCCACACCTGTAGTACCTCTTTGAATTTGGTGCCCTACTTTTGCATTTCTTCAGTTAATGTTACTGATTACTTCTGTTTTCTTCTGCAGCAAAGTGGGTAGCTTGCAATCCTGGGCAGAATGGGTGGCTCCTCGGGTGTTGAAGTGACTGCAAAGAAAAAAAGTAAAAAATTATCCATTAATGAGGCCTGGGGAAAATGGAGACAATGAATTTCTGCTGTGTTATTTCTGTACCTCGGTGCTTGCAGGGTTTCAAATTTCTGGTCTGCATTCTCTCCCATATGTGAGTTTATCTGTCTGGGAGTAGCAGGTGACAAATAGAAAGTTTACAGCTGAGAACACCCAGGCAAGTTTTCTTTATTATTAAAGTTTAATAACTTTAAATGGATGTGGAGTTTTACATAGCCCTGGCCCACTGAGGCTGGAGGAGGGCAAGGTGATTCCTAACAGATCATGTGTTGCCATCTTGGGTTTCATGATTGTTTCTGGGGTAAAGAGCACATGAGAGACATTTCTGCTGTTCCTGCTTAAATGAGATGCTGTTCTGTGTCCAGATGGCAGTTTCTTTAGCCTTTTGAAAGGAGATTTTAGGTACAGCGATGGTGGTACGGTAAAGTAAATGGCAGAAACGATGATGTGCAAGAACACTGTTTCCCTTACCATCTAACCTAATCAGTCAGCTAAAATTCCAGTTGTATAACTAAATTTCAAGCATTAAGTTTATAGGGAGACTTGGGAAAGTAGGCGAAGCCCTAGAGAAATACTGATAAGAGGTTGTTACAAGTGCTTGTTTGACTAGTTTGACGATTGACAAAGTGATCATCAGTGGCAAGGAGTTCAGTCCCTCCCAGAAGAACAAAAATGATCTGGTAGGAATTTTGTCATTGCAAATACCTGGATGAGTTTTGTGCACTGAAGAGGAGCTTAGCACAGCAACCTACAGATTCTTAAGACATTGCCCAGGTCAAAAGGATTAACAAGGACAACACTGACATCTGATAGCTTTTGACTGTTGGATGTTGATAAATGTTAGTCATTGAAGAAGATTCCATGAAAAATCAAAGTTTTACTTTTATATAAAACTTCTAAGATGCAAATCTATGAATATACTCGTTTTAGAAGTTGTGTAATGCTTTACTATTCATATAGCATATAACATAATAGCATATAATTTCTATAGCGTATACTGTGAAATTTTTTGTCTTATGCAAATGTTTTCCCTCTTGGGAAAACTGTGAAAGGCATAAAAGTGGAAACAGAGGAGGTGCAGAGAGTACTCTTTAAAAGGGAGAAAGCTACTGAGCGAATCCTTTTCTTACAGACAGTACTGCATTGCCACAATTCATTAAATGGCAAAGTGCAGGGGAGCCAGGGTTCTTCCCTGCTGTGAGTTTAGCCACCGACCAGGACATTGCTGTCTCTTTACACTAAGAGACAGCTATATTTATACTATTTGTTATACATAATAACAAATTTGTTATACTTAATAAGAAATATAATAGGAAGTGCTAATTACTTTCTAGCATCATATCCTTTTTTTCTTTCATTTTTGAAGTGCAGTTTGGAGTGAGGAGAGGGAACATAGGGCATCCCATCTATCTGCTGCTGAACAGGTCTTCAGAATATTTTCTCTGAATGTTCAGAGGAACCATTTGTTGCTTGGGGTTTGCTTGGGACAGAAACACCACTGTCACTGTTGCATCACAGGAACTTACCCAAGATTCTCTGTCTCCTGTTCTCCCAATAAAAAAGGCTTCTGGTGAAGAGCATTACTGGGGAAACCAGCTTCAGTGCTCAGAGCAAACAAGTCATCAGGCGAAGGCATGGAGCTTTGTGGGTAGCGTTGCTTCATCTCTTTGATATACAGCTCTGCTACAACTTGGTGCTGTATACACACAGTGAACAAGCTGGCCTTGGTGCTGTAATAATTCCTTGCTGCCACGGTCAAAATTACAGTGTCTGAAGAATTCCTCCCAGATATTCATCAAAATGTGAATGCGTTCCTGCCACTAGCAGCAAGTCTGAGTCCACACCCTCAGTGTGGCCAAGAGTTGGTCGACAGCCCGAACCCAGAGTACATGCTGAAGTCTGGAGCAGAGTGAGAACAAGGTTAAACAGTGGGCAGGAGATCATGAAGTGCCAGTCAGCGTCTGCCCCTGGATTGTCTAAACCTGATCATCTTCACTCACGGCTATATGGCAGCCACAACGACATGTTAGTGGGGAGGCTCGAGGGGCGGCTGCAGTGAATGCAGAGCGAGGCCTGGAGAACTGAGGCTGTATTTGCCTTGTGAGATCACATATGGATAGAAAGGTAAAAAAGGGAAGTGAGGTGGAGGCTGTGAAAACCTGGCAGTGTCAACATGTCTTCATACTGAAAGCACTGCAGGGCAGGAACTTGTTTACCCATAAATCCACTAAGACTAACTTACATGTAAGTGCCATGGACTCCTGGTACTGCAACCTTTCCAGGACTTCTTTTTGTTGTCTAGGCAAACTGTTTTGCTTGTCTTTCCTCAGTTAACCTACCACACTGCCATCCTTTACATGATCCAGTCAGTTCCCTGCTTCTCTCTGACCTGTTTTTGCTGTTACAAGAATTCAGTTGATTAGTAATGGCGCATTTGGGGAGAAAATGGGAATAATGTCTTGATCTTGAATTCCTGTTTGCATATCTATGCTAGTAAGTCATAGATAAATAGATGTTCAGTACTTCAATTAGGTGTTCTTCCCTTTCCTACCACCTTCTGGTTCTCTTCAGGTTTTAATCTCTGTGGGTTAGAAAATGCCAGCAGACTTATGGGGATTGCCAGAAACTAATAATAATTAAAATTCCATGCTATAAAAAGCAGTGTACGCCATTTGAGCTAAAAACATTAGAACACTTTCCAAGAATTCCAGTATATTAAATTCTGCTGTGACATTTGACTTACAGCGTGGTACTTTTTTTTTTTTTTTTCTGCTGCAGTGCAGTGTAATGACAGTAAGTCCCAGTTTTGTAAATAAGTTCCCACACAAATTCTTCATGACATCATGTGTGGGAGTTCACATAATCAAAAAGGAATGTTCCCCACTTCATTTTTCTTTACAAACCTGTCTCCATAATTCAAACCAATGACAGATTTTCTTTAAAGACACGTGTCTACCTGCCTGAGCTACTAGATCTGCGCTTGGTTACCTACATTAATATTTAGAAGTGCTGTATTCTTAAATGACCTCATTGATAAGCAGAACAAAAAAAAAAAGAGGAAAATCTTTTTTAATATTCAACAGCATAATCTAGTTGCTGCAGTCAATTGCACTGGCTAATTCAGGGTGCTTTGGTGGCAACTGCAACCTCAGAACTGGCTTAACTAGTTACATAGGGATTCCCCAACTGGCATGTTGACATAAAAGCAGCATAGCTACCTTCGGCACCGGGCTCTGGCTGAGATTCTGATCACAGAGGTGGAAAGGAGAAATCAAGACTTCGGCTCAGGTCTGTTCTCTTGAGTCTGTACTCTGTCGGAACCTGTGAAACTCCATTAGAGTCCTTACCAGTGTAGTTAATTTAAGTTGTGCTGATCTGTTTCTGATTGGTGCTGGAGATTAAACTTCAGGGGCAAAATGGGTAATTTAAATCCACTTTCGCCACTATGACTGATGTGTTGACACTAAACCTTATGTTGTAGCTATGAATTTATTTTAAAGGCTTAGGGCTCTATAAGAAAAATCTGCATAACTGGACTAATGTAAGAGCAACTCTTTTTAGTTTATTGCTCACGGATAGGACAAGATATCCCTTTTTAGTGGTCTGTGTTTGGTTAATAAGCACTTACATTTGTAAAGAATTGTTGATACTTTGATATTAGCTTCACAAAAGCAGAGCTGTGTTAAAATGAAGACATTCCATTTTATGTGGTTTCCTTGCAGTGCTGCAGCCTCGCCAGGTGTTCTGTTCCGCTCCAAAACTGCCCGGCTCATTCACAGAACCCAGGCTGGAATTGTTTGGCACTTGCATGCAAGCACATTTCCAGAACAAGATGAAATGTTCTGATGTGTGACTGTTGCTCTTGCATCAAGGCACAGTGGAGACTTGTTAAGGGGAAATTCAAATCCCAGTTTGGATTTGAATTATAATCTGGTTATTGTTTACTGTCTTAGTGGTGCTGGACACTGAAACTCAGTTTCTATATTGTAGCTGTTCTGTCTGTTCCACCTGTACTCTGAAGCAGCTTTGTTATGTCAATCAGAAAAATGTTTTAGTGAGTTTCTTCTGAGATGGAAGTACAATATCGCTGTTACTGAGATTGATCTGGGCTACAAAGGCAGCTGTGTCTGGAAGGAGTGGGGGGCACTGCAGTTGTCTCTTTGCCTGCCTAGTATACTAATACCTGAAACATTAGCACCTGAATTTCCTTGTTAGGAGTCTAAAGAAAAAAATAAATTATGAAGCTTTGCATTGGAATGAAAATTGTGTAGAAGCAAACAGAAAATATTTAAAGAAAATAGGTATTTGAGTGTCCTGAATGCTTAGTTGTGGTACCAGTGGGAACTGGGGTTTTTTGTTGTGGGTTTTTTTTTTTTTTTTACGTTTTGGGGGGGATTTTTTTTTCTTTTCTTTTTTGTTCATTTTTTTGTTGTGGAGAATTCTCTGTAACACATTGAACACTTTGAGGTTAAAAGCTGGTGGGATCTCGTTCTTCACCCCATATTCTCTTAGCATCAAAAGCCATACAATTTTATTTGTATTCCTTAATATTTTTCAATCTATGTCTCTTACTAATTTTTTTTTAAAAGTCATTTTATTACATCTTGTCATAAGAAAAGACAAAAATAAAGTGTGTATCTATTTAGCCCAATGGAAGGAGAAAGAGAATGGAAAAAGAAGACAGAAGGGTCATTCTCAGCAATTAGATACCTCTTTCTCCAGTAACAAAGTAATTGCCAATTATACAAGTGAATTCAGATCAATGGTAACAGTATTTTCAGAGCCTTAACCACACCAGCAAACAACCTTTTATTTTCTGTGGGCACGTCCTTTGTAACTCTGTTGCATTTTAGCTTATCATATTTAATGGCAATTCCGACATTTTCATGTGCTAGCTAACACATAAGTATTTGCTCTGCTTTTCTGCTTTTTCTGGATGCATATATACTCGATATAAAATTAAAACAAGGAGACATGCTAATGTTTCTTTTGTACTGTCTGTTCAACTTTGAATACTGCACAGCGCTATAAGGTGCTGTGGCATATCAGTTACTTATAAATGACTTATGTGGTTCTGTTATTACAGTAGGAGTCGTGGAAAATGCCGTGACCATCTGCAGAGTGGAAATCTGGAAACACTGTAGTACCATATAAAACATCCCTTCATTACACATGGCAGTGAAATCAGTCTGAAGAACAGCACTGTTCAGCTATAAAATGATTGATGCTGATGATGCAAATAGATTTTTAAGTGTCTCCTGTGTATGTCTAAAAGTATCTGTATAGTACCAGATCAGTATTTTGTATGAACTATTTCAGATGTAGAAACATTAGAAGTATTAGTATTATTCTAAGGAAGATAACTGGGTAGTCACAAAAAAAGCAGAAGTTACAGTGGACTGGGCAGCAGATGATTTTTTTTCTAAGACCACAGCATCATCACGAGCAGGAGACATGCAGAAGGTTGTGGAAGCGTGGCACTCGCAATAAAGTGCCCCGTTGCTAGCCTGGTTCTCCAGCACTTTTCCAGTGGCTTGGCCTCTGTGCAGGTTTATCTTACATTCAGTTTTATTTTTCAGGTTACAAGTGTAATTTTTATAGCCCTGTTTGCTTCTGTCAGTCAGTCAAGGAAATACATTGTCTCATTAAGGGGTAAGGGACGATTCTGGTTTTCTCTAGTTTCCTCCCATCCTCCTGTGTGCTGCAGTGACATGGAGAATTTCAGAGAACTTGCAAGAGTCCAGGAGAGAATTCCCGTGTTTTTCCC
The DNA here is from genome assembly GCA_000699545.1 of Podiceps cristatus. Lineage (NCBI taxonomy): Eukaryota > Metazoa > Chordata > Aves > Podicipediformes > Podicipedidae > Podiceps > Podiceps cristatus. The sequence goes on from KL282080.1 coordinate 8,214, forward strand.
ACTGCAGCTACCATTGTAGGAGGTCCACTGAGGACATGACAAAGTAAGCTTGTAGTGTTCTGCTAACTGCTGTAACCCTAGGGATGGACAGAGTTCAGGCTATACAGATATGACTTAAAGTCGTTTTTGCCTTCCCCCGGCCTGCACCTTTCAGAAGAAATGGAGTGTAGTATCTTCCCAAGGAAATATGGACAGCTAACAATTTAATTTTAGCTATTCAGGGTCACCTGGTGAGCAAGGGACTGCAATGGAAGCACAGCTTTGAAATTCTTTGATTCCACTCCTGCCCTCAGTGAACAAACTCCACTGATTCTTCCACAGAGCTACTGTAACTCTCTCCTTGTTATCACATTGCATGAATAACCAGCTGATGCCTCTTACCTTTATTTCCAGCTGTTAAGTCCTTTAAAAGACAACTAAAAATGGGGTAAATAGCACACTGATAATTTTCTCCTTTCAAATAGTTGCAGTGGTTACTGTGCTACTGCAAACTGGGAAGAGGGACTTTGGCAACAGGCAGGAGACCTCACTCAGAGTGATACGGGGCAGTGTTGCAACTCTATGACTCTTATTTCAGTGAAGATCTAATTGTGTGTAAGGTGCTAGTAGCTGTGTGTAAGGAATGACAGAACCTATTCCTCTGAAAAAGCACAAGGACCCCTGGTTTAGAATAGAATTTATTTTTAAATGGAGGCCTTCCCAAAATATCTTTGTTTTGCTCTGGGATTATTGCCAAAAATATGTTTTTGTGACATTTTGTAAGTGTACCTGCATCCTTAGATAACATTATTTGTGTTGTTGCTCAAAACTATTAACAGAAAGAAAGAGGTATAAACTATCAAAGTAAATGCAGACAGTTTCCTAGCAAGACAGAAGGAAAATGACAGCGATGGTGAAAGAAAAGTTGGATTTGAAATACAGCAAATATTACTATCTTGCAAAATTCATTCCAGCATGCGAGGTTACTACAGTGGAGAAATGTGATTGAAATTCTCATCTCCAGGTTCAGGTGAAGTTTACAGGCATCGTGTAAAGGAAGTGATTCAGTAGGTTAAAGGCTGCCAAGAGTTTGAAACTGCTGAAGCAGCACAAATGAGAGAGCAACACCTGTCTGGGGATCAGGAGAAAGGTCAGAGAGAACAAGGCTGAAAGTAGATTGAGCAGAGGAGGACATCCGTGTTTAAAATCAAAGCTGTAAAGTAACGGATGTCAATGAAGTACTATCTAGACATTTCAAAATCTGTTTGGTGGTATAAAATTGTGAATGTAGTGAAGAAATGTTTACTGTAATAAATAGCATTTATATAACATATTCATCACAAGATCTTAAAGTGGTTTGCTAAGGCACTTACATATTTTATTTTTACTTTATAGGTGATCGAACTGAGCAAATTAAGTGACTTGAACAGTTACACAGAAAGTCAGTAGCACAGCCAAACTACTGATCAAGAGCCACTATGTACAGCAGTCTAAATGTAACCATGCTAGAATGTACTCTTGCATCTATATGGTAGCTGTTCATCTCACAGCTGACGTTTCTGTGTAACTAAACTGCAGAAATGCTATACTCTTGTATTATTATCCCTGTGTTACCTGAGTTGAAAGCATCACAAAACTATTTCTAAGCATTGGAAACTGATGTCAAATGTTTATGAAGATAGCTTGCAATTTCTCTTTGCATTTTGTCCACATTTCACAGCATATTATAAGTGGCATGTCAGTAAAAAATAGATTCAGTTCTTGCCAGCAACAGAAAGCGAAGAAGGAAGCAGCGGTAGTTGGCTCCCAGCAATGTTCTCTTCAGAGCAAGTCTGAACGGAGGCAGCTTTAGGGCTCTTTAGTTAAATTAGTTTTCCTACAGTCCTCTGCGTGATGGGGTTGTTCTTTTAAGGACACCACCATTTTGCAAACATCTGAAAAATGAAATACACACTTAGGAAACAGGCATCTCGTTGCTCTGCCTAGGTTATAGTAGATACCAGTTCACAATACGCAGAGAAAATAGTACTTCTTGGTACCACATGAAAGAGAGCAGAAACATTCCATAAAACACTTGAGGAAAACCATCTCTGGATGGTAAGTTTTTATCTTTGAGGCAGAAAAATCTGGGGGGGATGTGACAAAGAGCCACAGATATCTTACAAGGAACAAAAGACAGTTGTGGCTGTCCCCGGGGTTCCAAGGCAGAGCTGGAATGTTGCTGTGCATCAGTTCTCTCTGCTGCCCACTATTTCATAGCACTACAGGGGTCTGGGTTTGAGACGCTGTTTACATGATTATTACAGTTGTTTGAGGCTTTTTTCCAGAAAACTCATCTTGTGTCTGTATTTTGTTGTAAGTTATCTGCCACTTCTACTACAGTACTGGATTTGGTTTGATCTGTGGATTAAGTTTACATAGATGAAAGTAGACCTGGGTACATTCCAGTTCCTAAAACAACTGTTTCCCACCTCCCAGCCCCTCATTTTAGCATCACCTTTTTGCTGTTTCTCCTGTATTCCCTAGTCATTATATCTGTGAGATATGCAGTGGGTTTTTTTGTAGTCATTATGACACCAAAATGGCTTAACAGTGCTTCCTCCATGTGGCTTGCCACATCTGGAAAATGGTGGTGATTGTCCTGAATCAACTGGATGAGAGGATGAACAGATGATCGTAGAAATGAAGTTTGGCATCGTGATTTATTGCCTTCTGGTAGCGCTCATTCCCACAGTCCTTGGTGCTACAATCTCAAACATGCTGAAGAGATCAGCAGATCTCTGAGCAGGAGGATGTGGACTTATTTGGAAAGGCTCCAATGTGGAGTGGCCACAGCAAAAGGAAGCAAAAGTGGTTTAATCATAGGATAATCATGCCATGGTGACTCACTGATCATGGGTGGATGGCTGCGCTCACGTATCCAGAACCCACCAGGAGCTTTAAGTGTGGACAGGCTTTGACAAGAAACTGAAAAGTGAACATGTGTTTGTGCAAACAGAGAGGCCTTTTTTTCTGTAACTATCAAAAGACTTGTCTCCTTGGATGCCTGATCATGAGGATGGCAGTACTCTCACTGTTTTGCTCAAAGCTGTAAGCAACCTTCAGTAATGCGGATAGTCAGAAAATATGCCAGACTTATGTAGTGGCCCTTAAGGAAAATTACTCACTGGAGCCAATTATACCAGCTTATATTTGCAAGGAGGAAAAAAAAAAATAGAAAAAGAAAAAAAAGGCTATTTTGGTAGCAAGAGAAGTGAAAGTGTTTATCTTTGCATATTGAACGGTGCTTAAAGGAGACAAAATATCAACAATTTGCTGAAAAATCTAAGTATAGATAAGGTGGAAGTAAAAACAATTGTGTCTTAGTTGATCATTTTCTAGCATCTCTCTTTCAATTCCTGACTCCAGCAGTCATTTTACTAAGTTTTGTATGTAAATTATTTTGTTTACACATTAGTTTTTAAAGATGGGAGAAATTCTAATACAGGAGTGTGCAAAGCTGACCTGCTTTTTATAACTCTTACAGTATCTCTTTGAGAAAGGAATAAGGAAGAAAAATGTAAAAGCACACTGTTTGCCAAATGGCAGTAATGTCTCCTGTCAGACAGCAGAAAGGGCAGAAAAAGGTATAATAAGGCTTGCTGCTATTACTTAAGCCTGAAAAAGTGACCTCCACTGGAGGTGAAAAATACTTTAGGAAGCTAGTTAGGGAGGCTGAAAATGTGCAGAGCATAAAATTGATATTCTGATGTAAAAACAAGCTAATACAGAGGTGCAGACCCTGAGAAATTCTAACTTTCAGC
>KL282080.1:12024-26071 GCA_000699545.1 Podiceps cristatus
AATTCAGGTTAGAAGGGACCTAACAAGGGCTCCAGCCTCCTCTCAGAGCAGGGTCAGCTGTGAGGCCCAACCAGGTAGCTCAGGACTGTAGCCAGTCTGATCTTGAAAACCTCCAAGGGTAGAAGGAGAAATTGAGGTGATAATATGAAGAAATTAAAAATCAGTTTGTACTTTGCAGTGTAACATAGCTTTCAAAAAAGCCCAGTCTGTCTGCACTGTATCTGCAAAAAGTTTATACAGTGAAAGCAAGTGGCAACAGGTGGCCTTTTCTGTTAAGGACAACCTGTCAAATCTCCATACTTTGCCAGTACATAGTAAGCTGTAATAAGCTACCTTGCTGAAGTAACAAGCGCTTTAAGACACTCAATCAGGAGAGAAAAAAATGAAATGACGATATTAACGATTGAATCTGAAAGTTGCATGAGTTTTAAGACTGACTACCAATATTTGACTTAATTTTGTCTTTTACAGCAGTACTGTGTATTTTTGTACCACCAATTAATTTCTAAATCACATAAAAAGCTTCTTCAAGTTACTAATGTGGACATATAGCCCCCGATGATGATGTTTTACTGATGTACAGAGAAGTTAAGTCATCAACCCAAGGTCACCAAGCGTACCTGTGGCAACTGGGTGGTAAAACCCAGGTGTTTGTGCTGTTTCTGCTCAGTGGTCCTCCTCCATGAGGAAGAGGTGACAATACTAAGGTCATATAAGAGAATTTTCTGTGAACAATAAATACTTGATAAACGAGAGGAAATGGCCTCAAGCTGCGCCAGGGGAGGTTTAGGTTAGATATTAGGAAAAACTTCTTCACCAAAAGGGTGGTCAGGCATTGGAACAGGCTGCCCAGGGAAGTGGTTGAGTCTCCATCCCTGAAAGTATTTAAAGAACGGATAGATGCGGTGCTTGAGGGCATGGTATAGATGGACTTGGCAGGGATGGGTTAACGGTTGAACTCGATGATTTTAAGGTTCTTTTCCAACCTTGACAATTCTATGATTCTACTTTCTTCTAAAAAGGTCCCAGAAAATGCTTGAAAAGGTAATGTTGAAAAGCAGTATACTTCTTGCTATGTATTTTACACTTTTTTTTCCCCTGCAAATATATAACAGAGCAAAAATGAAGAGCCTAGGAAATTATCTCCATAGAAAGAAACCCAAAAACTAGAAGAGAGAAATGAAAAAGACTGGCTTTGAGGCCTCTTACAGAGCTGGAGGGATGTGAGGCTAGTGCAGTCCAGTATTTAACATCTGTATCCTGCTGCTGCTAAAATATGGGTGTAGTCACAGTTGTTTGCACTTCCATTGCAAAGTGGAGGTTAATAAACATCCTTGACAATAGAAGCAGGTATGATTTAATCACAGCTGTTACCACAGACAGGACTGTGCGAGTTATGTTTGCGTTGCATTTATATTTACAGAAACAAGTTTGTTCAGAAGAAAATTATCTGTCTTTGAATCTGTGTGTACATCAAAGTATGCCTATTAAATACTTCTTCTATATAGCAGAGAATGGAAATGGAAAGGTAATATCATGAATAAAATATTTGTTTAAAATATTGAAGTAAATGTTAAAAATAGGGGGGAAAAACATCAATTTCTCGAGCATCTCATTATTAAATATGTTTCCATAATCAGTACTGACTTCCCTAGAGAGGAGAAAGGGCAGAGGTTGGTTTCCATGATAACTATCAGGTTGCTTATGAAGGTTACTACAATATTTGTCTTGCCCATTCCATGCTTTGCTATGAAGTCAGAAACAGATTTCTGTGTTTTCAAGAGCTGTTCAAGCATAATTAGAGGCTCAAAATGAGTTGAAATCTCAGCTGGCGGCCTAGCAATTGTTTTCATGCTGTAAGTCATTCAAGATTTATATATGCATAACTCTTTGATGGAGTAAGGGGATATCCTCAGTCCAAATACTCTGTTATACCTCTATTTTTATGCAAGATAAAATGCACTCAGTGTCCAGCTATGTGCTGTCATCTGCCCCTTAACGTGGCAGAGTCTTAGAAGCTGCCATGCCTCATCTCTCTGAGGCAAAGACTGCAGTATAATTGGAATAATGTTATATAAGGGTGCATTTGTTTAATTTGTAATACATTGCAGCAACAGAGTCATTTCTAAAAATATTAGCAATACAGGGAATCAGGCTGCTCTGGAGTCTGAAGAAGGTTTCCATGGCAGAAGCTCTGCCTGAGGGAAGAGGGCTGTGGCGTGCAGATGGAGCATGGCTAAGTGAGCTGAGCAGGTCAGAGCGGGTGCGCGGGGAAGGTACCTCCAGAGGAAGTCACTGACTGCGTCCTCCAACCAGCTCTTCTGGGAGGGTTTTGGTGGAGTACTTTGGCAGAGGTGGAAGCTGCCTTTTCCCCAGTCAACATAGACTGTGGGTGAGCACAAGAATGGTCACTGTCTGTCTTTCAGATGACTCCCCTCAACTGAGCAGCAGGACTGTGTGTTTAAGGGGGTGCAGCCCATGGCTGACTGCACACAGTGAACAAAGAAATTGCTCCCAAACAACTTCAGATGCATCTCTGTTTCCTTATATTCAAGGAATCTTTTATAAAAGGAGTGCATCATATGTTGGCTGAATTAATTTCAGTTTCAAATACAAGAACCATCTCTTTAAAAACAGGGAACATGCTGGTGCTGTAGAATACTATTTTTTGTACTGTTCAAATAATAATATGAATTCTGGTAAAGCTGACTGTACCCAGGTGTGCTCCTCACTGAGACGGTTCCTTTCTCTCTCCCTGACTGCCATGCAGTAGCGTATTGGTGAAGCACTGGCCATCTTCGCTGTTGACACAGATGTTGAAAGGGGAGTTGGAGGAGGCTCATGTAAGCTCTGTGTTTGCCTTTTCAGTGTAGGAGAGAAGACAGAAAATAATTGTTTTAATTCAAAATCAAGAAGTTATCTACACATAAAACACATAAATTTGGGAGGCCTCAGTCAATCTATCTTTGAGACCACTGGAATTATTTTTGCAGTGGCATGAAAAAGGCTATGATGTAGATATCCTTCAGTTACACGGTCTAATCTGTTCACTTAGAAACAAAATACTGTTTTTTAAATGAAATATGATACAGAATGAAATTTTACTTTTAAAAGTTGTAATTCAAATAATAAAGTTCCCGTGCTCACCATCCAGCTCGAGTCATGATATTAAATCACGTTTTGATAAGATCTCATTACTTGCTTTGTAGCATTATCAAGTGCTAACACAATGACATGTTCTGAAGGCACATTCTTATTGCCCTTCTGCCTCTCAGTAGCAGGTTGTACAAGATGGAGGGAGGCATCACTGTTCACACCCTTGTCTGTGGGCCTTACATGACCATGCATGGGTAAAGCTGACCCTGCATTTATACGAGCAAAGATTTTACAAAGCTCTGTATTTTTTTTTTTTTAATATAATGAGGGCAACAACTGCTATATTGTCCCGTGCCTTTGCAGATACAATAAACATTGTACGTGATTTGTGATCCTTGTTGAATATGCTTATGTAGGTAGAGATTATTTCACTGATTTTCCCAAATGATCTAAGCATTCAGTGATTACCTCTCTAATTTGTTTCTGTGCCAAGAATAATGAGTGGGTTAACTGTTCATGATGCAGCTCTGTCTGGGCAACAGAGAGAGGAGGTTTCATGCGAGTTATGGGATGGTGCTTATGGGGGAAAAAGGCCTCCAGCTCCCCTTCTCTCCTCCTCTGTGTAAATCTCTGTCAACCCCTGTTGCTGCCTCCAGATTACAGGGCTTTTAAAGAGAAACGATTAATTATCTTTGTAATCAATTTGTCAGGACCATTAAGGCCTATTAGTGCAGCCAGGGCCCTGACACAGTTATAGAAACAGAATCAGGCTGGAAAGAAAAATTAGTCCATACTGGAAGACAAGTGTATAAAAAAGGTGTTTCTTCTAGTAAAATGTTTTTGGATGCTTTCTGTGGTGTCTTAGGGACTAGGTTTGCTCTGGTTTTTGCATCGTCTTGGCATATATTGTTCAGAAAACTGAGAGATGCCCAGTTGTGAAAATAGAATATGGCTACCCTGATAGAAACATTTAGAAGTAGTATGAAATCTACTTGCACAGTAGCGCATGTATTTGATGTTCTGAGAAATATGCCAGGAAATAGTCACGGGGCTTACTTCAATCTCTGAATTTATAATCATATCTTCAGAAGACCAAAAAAAAAAAAAAAAGTCTGTTTTGAGGGCTGCCACTTCTAATGAGAAGCTTTTGAAAAGTACAGATGAGTAAGTCTAAATAAAGTGTCTGTGGAAGACTTTCTTCAAGACACTTGCTAGATTTATCATAAAAAGCTGTATAAATCACTTCAGTATCAAACATCCTGTTGTCAATTATATTATTTACTCAGTAAATAATAAGTAAGAGTATTGTGGCCACCAACCTAGTGGCCTTCTATGATGAAGCAACTAAATCAGTGGACAAGGGAAGAGCTACTGATCTCGTCTATTTGGACTTCTGTAAGGCCTTTGACACAGTCCCCCACAACATCCTTCTCTCTAAATGAGAGAGGTAAGGATTTGATGGGCAGACAAATGCAAGGTCCTGTACCTGGGTCAAAGCAACCTCTCGTATCAATACAGGCTGAAAGGATCAAGAGCAGCCCTGCCAGAGAAGGACTTGGGGGTACTGATGGATGAGCTCGTCTATTTGGACTTCTGTAAGGCCTTTGACACAGTCCCCCACAACATCCTTCTCTCTAAATGAGAGAGGTAAGGATTTGATGGGCAGACAAATGCAAGGTCCTGTACCTGGGTCAAAGCAACCTCTCGTATCAATACAGGCTGAAAGGATCAAGAGCAGCCCTGCCAGAGAAGGACTTGGGGGTACTGATGGATGAGAAGCTGGACATGAGCCAGCAATGTGCGCTGGCAGCCCAGAAGGTCAGCTGTACCCTGGGCTGCATCAAGAGCAGCGTGGCCAGCAGGTCGAGGGAGGGGATTCTGCCCCTCTACTCCGCAGGTACAGTGCTGCCTCCAGCTCTGGAGCCTCAGCACAGGAGAGACATGGACCTGTTTGAAGCGGGCCCAGAGGAGGCCACAAAATGATCCGAGGGCTGGAGCCCCTCTGCTGTGAGGACAGGCTGAGAGAGTTGGGCTTGTTCAGCCTGGAGAAGAGAAGGCTGCGGGGAGACCTGATTGCGGCCTTCCAGTACTTAAAGGGGGCCTATAGGAAAGAGGGGGAAAAATGCTTTAGCAGGGCCTGTAGTGACAGGACAAGGGGGGATGGTTTTAAGCTGAAAGAGGGGAGACATAAACAGGTATAAGGAAGAAATTCTTTACAATGCAGGTGGTGAAACACTGGCACAGGTTGCCCAGAGAAGTGGCAGAAGCCCCATCCCTGGATACATTCAAGACCAGGTTGGATGTGGCTCTGGGCAACCTGATCTAGCTGCAGATAGACCTGCGCATGGCAGGGGGGTTGGACTGGGTGACCTTTAGAGGTACCTTCCAGCCCAGATTATTCAGTGATTCTATGATTGTATTGAGTCATAAAAATTCTTACACTTGGCAAAATTAGCTTTTCCAGTTTTGAAAAGGCTTTCAGAAAGACTTGCTAGTTAAGGGGTGAGATTTATGGGGAGAAGCTGTATCTTTTATTAGACCATAGCATTGGAAATCATAGAATCATAGAATGGTCTGGGTTGGAATAGTGGACAAGCTTTCAGGCAAAGGGATTGAGGGAATGAAAAAAGCCACACTGACTGGGCTTCGCAGGCAAGCTTGCTTTAATGCTTGTCCTTGCTTTACCTGCTCTGAAAACAAGCAGCATTTCAGTCCCTAGGCTCTTGCTTTAGCACTTTCCACAAGTATTAAAATCTCACACATTTAAAAAAAGATATGGCAAGTTTAGTTTTTCAGCTTGCACGCTGGGTTGAACTGACAGATCTGTAAAGAAAAGATTTACCTAATGAAATTGATATAATGTGCACTCTTCTGTGAAGCCTATTATACCTAAAAACGTAGAAGTGTAAGATGTGAGAAACACTCATCCAAGTGCAGTAAATACAGCATCTGCCCTGTTAGCTTTACACTGTATTTACACTGTAAATATTTTTGCTTTGAATCTTTCTGTACTGTCTGTATACATTTAGCTAGATTAAAGCATCATTCTGATTAGAACCTCTTGGCATGACTATAACATAGGCTGTAGCATGTGGACCTGTTCAAGAAGGAAGGTTTCTCTGGTAATGCAGCAGAGTCCGGAAAATTCCTGACTGTGTATTTCTCAGATTTAAAGTTAGAGTTTAAGTCAAGATACACCCTTAGTGGCATACATTTATCTTCTCAAATGCTAATGTTTTCAGAGTAAGCAAATGCACAACCAGTTTTAACCAGCAGCTCTTGGCTAAGATCAGAATTAAGCCCTGCCCCCCCCCTTACTGGAGACACGTGCCACCTGTGGGTTTCGCTGAATGTCTGCTTTGGCAAATGTAAATCAGTTTACAGATCTGTTTGCAGTATAAATGCCTAGAGAGCTGGACTGAATCAAATCAACTGAGAGAAGTAAGTGAAGTTTGGACTCTGTATCAGTACAAGCAGTGTGATGACTCATAAAAAAAATCCTCATTTAGTAGTTCACAGCTTTCTAAACCTCTTGTTTACTGTGTTAAACATATCCAGTATTACTCTGTGATCAAAAATTGATTTTGTAAATTTTGAACTAAAATTGTATTTAGTTATTTCTAAAAAATATCTTACTGAAAATTTATTACAGGTCACAATGGGACCAAGTGTAAAAAGCATGCGTGTTTTCTGAGGGCTTTTGAGTGATTCGATGACAACTGCTTTCACTGAGTCTGTATACAGCCAATACTAAATAAATCTCCAAACTAAAAAAAATGTGCATCTAAGGATTTCTTGCACATGCATGGTGCCATATTTTACAGAACAACTTGACAAGTGTCATGCAGTTATCCAAGGAATGAAACAAACAATCTTAGCTCAGATGAGGTACAGGTGCCTTACCTCTGTAAGGCAGAGGATGCCTTTTGTCCGCAAGTTTGGAAATCTGCAACTGAGGAGATCTAACGTGCTTGAAGTGTAGGTAAATGATATGGAAGTGTAGATACATAATCCCATTATTTTTGCAAGTAAACCCAGCTTAAAAAGTCCCAATTTTTGGCCGCTTATTCCTGCCTCTGTGCTACAAGGATATTTTTTTAACCAGTATCACTTTAGTTATCCCCATACAGAGTTAGCATGATGCAGCCACGGAGGTGGTGAATGGTGCGAGAGAAATGGTCAAGTAAGAAGAATGCGGGACTTCCAACACATTAGTGTATATTGCTCACTGATTTCATGTGCTGTGACATACCAAAGCCCAAAAGCAAACCCGTGACATGCTTTTTCTTTCCTGACAACAACAGGTCAGGAAATAATGCAATATCCTCCCACACAAAGCACTTTGTATTCTATTATGCTTTTTGTGTATTGCCATCTTGAAACTGTTACATAAAATGAAAACCTTTTAACTTATTTTAAAAAGTTTTCACGAATTTTATTTGTATAATTAAAAAGATTAATATTAACCACACTATAACAATTACAGATGAAATATTCCACCAGGGCATACTGCAAAACCACATGTTGTCCATGGGAGCTAAATTTTGCTATTGATTATAGACATAGCTAAAATAGAATATGTAATGTCACAGAAAACCAGATTTCTCCTTTCTTGCTGCAGACTAAAAATGACTGAAAAACACTTTTAAGATGGGAAGTATATGATGCTTAATACATTTGTCTTAGATCTGTTGAGAGTAGAGGCTAAATTATTGAAACATGGAGTTAAAACTCATAGAACTATGTTCTACTGTAGTATTTTATAGCAAAATAATATTTGACCCATTCACATCTCAGGCTTAATGTATTTTTGAATTACAATGGTTTTGAAAGGGAGCCCCAACAAAACTTAGCGCAGATGAGTCATGATACCTTTCTGCAATACAGTCATCCCATAATACATAGTTAAGAAAGCTGCAGGGGGCATAAACAAGATAACTTAAGTTTTTTTTTCTACTGACACAAACAGTCATCTATTTAAAGTGCTCTTCTTTTACCTGTTTTTAATATCTGGAGGTAGAAACAAAAGCAGATACTAAGGTGGAAAGGGTTCATAACCCTATGGGCGTGACCTTCAGGAGCTTAATCCCCTTGCTTACCTCCTCTAAACCTTACTGAAGTCACTCTTATAACGCAGGTGCTACTAGGATAGAGCTACCAACTAAGGTAAAGATTACACTGGAATTACTGAGTGTAATCTGGTGTTCCTACTTTTAAGTACATCATTAGTCCCTTGACTTGATGTACTGATGCATGTGAATTTTAAAAGAATAGATGGAGTCTTATGCCAGTTGTAATAAGAAAGGCTAGACGATAAAAATAAATACTTGAGATTCTAAAAGTCAAAAGCTGAGTAGCAATAAAAATGGATTATAGCTTATAAATTTCAGTAATTTAAGTTTCTACATTTTTGCAATTATACGATAAAGTCTTTCTTATAAGAAGAATTAAGAAGCAAACGAGCTCACACTTCTGCAGTATTATCTGTAAACTGTTAGCAGTATAATGATTTTTGGTATATGTTTTTATGTTGAATATAACAATTTTCAGTATTTACTTTCATGTTCTATATGCATACCCTTCTCATTAACAAAAACAAGTCACGATAATTTCCTGTGGTACTCATCGCATCCATGTTATTTGTGCTCAAGAAACTAGAGACGTGATCTCACATTTCAAAACGATCTGGGTTGGAAAACCACACCTCTGCAACCCCTTTTCCTCCCCAGCTTCATTTGTCCTTATACATGGAGACCCATGTTTGGGTTTCAGAGTACAGTTTTGGCACTTCATATCCGGTGGAAGGGTTTCTGGAAAACTTCTGGGTTTGAATACAAAGTTGTTTGCCAGAAAGGTAGTTAAATCAATCAGTTTTATGAATCTGTTCCTGGGCTGGCTTTCCAAAAATACTTACAGTTTGTAAGTAATGAAGATCTTTCTCCTGATGCGCGTGTGTTCTTTGCTTTTACTTATCAGTCACCTGTGCAGGTAATCTTTGGTACATGTTGTTTGTTGTCTGGGCAAGCATTTTTAAGAATGAATTGCTAGTCATGCTCTCTGAAAGCAAAATATGAAAAACAAGAATTCTAGATCAGTGGAGCATGTGTGGTACTCGTCTGTGGTGTAACTGTTTATCAGACTGGAACGACATCTGCAGTGAATGTATGCCTGCTTAAGTTTCACAGCTGTCTTTGACTATTTTTACTGTCCCCTCTCTACCAAATAAACCTTGAGAAAGTAGAACAATTCAGAATATCTGACATTTTGACATCCAGTGGCTACTTATAGTGAGGCATTTCATCAAATCAACCTTGATCAGCTACAGTGCATTTAAATATACTGTCCCATTCACAAAACGTCTGTCTGAGATGGGAAGTAGAATGATTTTACATAACAGTTCTGTAATAAATTACCTCTGCTCTCATGAACCTAGACTAAAACTCATGGGTAACCTTTTCTTCAACAATGATCTCAGATTTTGTCACTACACATAATTATACAGATGTCCAAACCAAGGAGACAAGTTTTTTTGTTTTGTTTTTTTAATAAGGATATCCCAATATAATAACCAAAGAGCTCTGCAGTGATAATTTCTTTAAGTATTTTAAGGCTGAAAATAATCCTGCTTTGGCACTGCAATCTACTTTTAATTTTATTTGTACACTTGCCATTTGCTTAAAAATCGAAGTGATCTGACTGAATAGAAAAACCTTGCACTGTGTTAAACCTAGTACTTTTTTTTTTTTTTAGGTGTTAAACAAGAAATAACAATGAGTTTAAAACAGAAGGAATTTTAAGACAGGCTGACTGGCAAAACAGGTTGGGTTTATTCCCATTCAGGGCATATCCAGCCTCTGGTGTGTACTTGAGGTGTATGCTTTAACCGGTTAATGAGAGGTAAAGTACAGACGTTCGGGATTTTGTCTTTGTCTAGCAGTTCAGATATGAGAGAGGCAGTGAGTTATTGGAAGGCTCTGTTCACTGTATAATGAGCAATTATCTGCAATATCTTTAGAAGAGGCACCTGCATTGGTATACAGGCTTTTAAAGAGGAAGTAGATACAGGAAACAGGCTTTAACTGCATGGAAGTGGGAGGAAGATAAGAATCATTACTAGACATCATTACTATATTATTTTTTTCCTTAGGGACTTGATTCAGCAAGACACTGAAATTCCATGTAATTGTAAGGACATAATTTTCCTATAGCTTGCTTTAAACCACTTTCTTATTTCTTGAGGTGGAAACATACTTTCTTCTTTTGTGGTTTATGTGGTGAATTCTGATTTTCTTTTCCCCTTTATTTTCTTCGTTCCTGAAGTGCTGAAATAAGGTGGCAATTACAAATATAGAATGTGCAATATCGACTAAGCTCCTTGACATCATTGAATAATATAAAGGCATATTTATTGCTAAGTATCCCAAGACTACTTCATAGGGCAGCAAAACCACCTGATATCTCTGAAAGATCTTATATGAATTGTTCTCTTTCTGAGCCACACACACCACAAAACCCACAGGAAGTTGTCTCTGTAGTGGCTGCGGTTCTTCAGTTTCCTTCTTCCCTGTCTTTAAGTGGTCAAAATATTTCTTAAAAAGTTAACACAAAGTAGAGAAGAAACTTCTTGTTCTTGCAATGTAAGAGATACACATGCCTTCAGTTAGAAAGATTCACACATCTGATTGTCCTTCTCTGTCCTTTGAATCACTTTAGTGTTATGGTTTGAACTATAGTTTTATTTTTAGATTTCCTACCCAGAAAATATAATAGTACATTTTTTTTAGACATCTCCCAGTAGCAGTTATTTAAAGGATGAGTAAAGCACTTGGTTTTCTTCAGCTGTTGACTTTTAAGACAATTTTCTCTCTAAAGATGAGGAAGCCATCCGGTTATGGAATATGATTTAAAATTCTGGTCATTCAGCTAACAGATGGGACTTAGTATATATCTGTATCTGATGGAATGCACTATATATATAGGATATATATATGCATAAACACTAACAGGTGTATATGTATCTCTCACTATATGTTGTTCTCTGTAATATATATCCATAGACATTTGCTGTTTCCTTTAAGCCTTTTTAAAGGGAATACATGAATACACTGGAATCCCAACAATCTTCAAAAAATATAACTTGCTCATTTCAGAGATGAATTTGGTAATATTTTATTAAGATTTTTTTTCCAAAAAAAAGTTAAATAGGACTATTGCTCAAGGGTTTTTTCACTTAATGTAGTTAGTTAGGTTGATTTTTGGTTGATTTGGCATTTCAGTACTGCTGATGGTACCTTTGCTTGTGAGCAGTTTATTAATGAAGAGATGAAAAAGTTCTCCCGAAGGAAAAATTTGAAAGGACAGGAACATGGTCCTGCTATTGCTTCTTTAAAAGCAAACAAAAACATTTGTTAAAATAATTTGTATCTATCAACAAATATATGCATTTTACCAGTGCTAATAACAAGATGGCATGACTAGCTCCTCTAATTCATATCAAGAGTAGAGATGCAGTTTTAAACAGCTGTTGGAAGGAAAGAGAAGGTAGATAGGGAGGGATGGGAGGAAGGAAGGAAAGGAAGGAACAATGAAAAAAATAGGGAAAAAAAGGAAAAAGAGATTGGGAGAAAAGGAAAGAAAGAAAGAAACAAATCCCATTAGTCTGTGTGGGCCAAAAGAGTTATTTATCTATGTCCTCTCCCAGACTGGTGAGAGATCATCTGTGATAATTTTATATCCACTGCCAGATGTTTCAAACCCCTAGACAGAAGCCCTTCCTGGTTAGATAGTCTCCTTCGTTGTCAAATTCAGTGTATGGATTGATGGCTTTTTCTCATCCAGCGTCAGGTGATACAAAAATGGCACCTCCATTTTTGCTAGAACTTTCTTTGCTTAGTATTTTTCCGTCACCTTTGTATTTGTTCCCCCTCTTTCTCCCAATACCCAGATAACTACTTTTATTTCCCATGGTCCTTCTCCCTTATTTTAGGCATCCATCTCCACCTCTCTGTGTTTGCATGCCTGCGGCCCTCTTTCATTCCCCTGCTGTACACCTCATCTTGTTTCATGGTCTTTAATCTTTGTTCCCAGCCTACCCTCCTCCTCAACCTGCAGGCGTTGCCTACCCTCCCCAGAACTATTCTTATTCGGGGGACGGGGGAGGGGGAGCAGATGAGAAGGAGCGATTATTTTACCCTACACTTTATCAGGTCACCCTCCCCTGAGTTTCTTTTTGTGCGTCTCCACACCTTGAAATCTTCCCCCTCCTTCCTTGCGTGAGCTCAGTCTTTTCCTTCCTGCCTCCTCTGGTGTGTACTTGTAGACTCTGGCAACGAAGCATGCGAGCATAAAAAATGTCACATTCCACCTTCTGCATGTGTAGATAGATTAAACAAAAAAAAAATCTAAGGCTTAGTTACGTCTAGCAATTAACAAAAAATCTGCAGTAGTGTTTTCATGGCAGGGGCCAGCAGAGGAGCTTTGGCAGAAGGCTGTGCTGCAGGGTAGGAGAACTGCCCCCTCCTGAGCCAAGCACAGCCGCCGGCCTCTGTGGGGAAGGGGAGTGAAGGTACCATATTCGGGTACTCCGGGAGCAGTCAGGGGCTGGAAGGTCAGGGATGGCGCTGGCAAAAGCAAGAGGTTAATGAAGCTTTGAGGCTGCCCTAGTATGTACTAGGGAGAGGGCTGGCACCGTTTCCTCCAAGATAGAAGGTCCCAGCTGGCTTACTCTGCCCTGCAGTGCCGCGTTCTCCACACCATGGCGGAGGAGTCGGCCCTTCCCCTCTGATTTCGGACTGCTGCCTTGGGAATTTGCTTCAGCTATTTCCTGGAATATGAATTTGTTTATTTTCAAAAGAGAACAAAAGTAAAACTCATACAGTAGCTTTGGGTAGGGTGTTTCTTTGTAGAGGAGTGATTTGGATCATTGAATTATTGCCTCTTTTTAAGAATTTAGGTACTTCTGAAGATTGCACAGAGTAGGAAAGCAGCTGGTAGCACATAAAAAGTACATCTGCAAGAATGTTGTGGCCCTGATACCATGCCTTTTACCGTTATCTACGCCTCATGAAATGTTTGCAAAGCAAGTGCAAAATACTCCAATTTTGGTCTAGGGTTTTTTCTCACCTACTCATCTTTCACTGGAAGCTGATGTATCTTATTAGTCATGGAACTTTTGCTCTGGTCTAATATTTAAATAGTAAATTAGTCAACATAATAAACATACGGACCATGTTGATGTGCCTAATAGACAGAGTGTGCCATCTTTTCACTGAGGTTCAAAACAATTTAGCGTGTGATTCTTTTGGAAGTGTTTTGATTAACTTATGCCTTGGTCCTGCAAAACTTGGGCGTATGGGCTCAGCTTTCTGTGGTGTGAGCCGTCCCATTGCAGTAAAGCAAGAGTCACAACTCCAGCTCTGTTTTCAGATAAAGCCCCATCCTGCACGGGTTACGCACCCACCTCCCAAGAGTTATGTGACATCTTTAAAAAGCCTTTTTCTAAATGGAAAAAAAAATAATAGTTGCAGTGTTTCTCTGACTGCTTAAGTAAATACCTATTTTGTAAAAGACACTAAAAGCCCTTCACCTAAAATACTTTTTAAAAGTTTATTTTTTAAAGCTGCAGGCAGCGGTTCACGGTGCTATAGGAAATGCTAAGGCTGTGTAGTCACCACCTTAAACCAAATCAAATCTCCCAAGTTGTTTTCTTTTTGTGTCTTTATTGCTTTTATCTCAAGAACAAAATGTACAATTAGGAAGTCGAAAACTAATGTCCCGCCCCTTCAAACAATAGGCAAACACAAAAGCAGGTTTGAGCCCTCACTGATTGACACCCCAGTTCCGCAGTTAGAGGGCTGCGAGAATTTATTCGCCCTAAGCGTTTGCAGGGCCGCGTGCGGACGAGAGCGCAGATATTGGCCCTGCTCGGCCGTGCCTGGCTGAGCCGCCCCGG
>JMFS01108245.1:0-33411 GCA_000699545.1 Podiceps cristatus
AAAAAAAAAAAAAACACGCTAATAGCTTCAACCTGCGTACTTAATTCTTTTACTTCTTTCTGAAACAGTAAGTATTAGAAGCTTTATAATGTGCTTGTCTGAAGCATCTCGTGATAGTTACCTTTCTCAAGAGAAAGTATTTCTTATTACGTGTTTTGCTGTTTCTGCTTGTCTCTTCTGCAGGCTAATTATGTTTTTATCTCAGAATGAGTAAGCTCACATAGCTCTGGTGTCTCTGCAGTGACTTGAAGTGGTTTGGATTTGTTTAATCTGGAAAATGTGGAGCGGACTGTTACCTCCAGGACTGAATGAAAGTGACATTGACTTAAGTTCTGATGATGGAGACGAGTCACATAATTTGTTTTCAAAGGAAGATGCAAAAGGAGATACTGAAAGAGTTCAGCTTTCTGAATTTCAGGAGACTGGACCTGAAAGTAATGCTGTCAGTGAACCCATTTTGCCATCAGCGACAAATGAAGACAATGAGTCTCAAAAGTGCCCTTCTGGAGTTTCTTTAAATTTGTGGAATGTGGGTATCATTACAGGTCTCCAAATGTCTAGAGCATAAATGCAACGTACTCAAAGTCGAATAGCTAATTTCTAAATTAAAATAACTCAGTGTTGATTATTCAGTATACAAATCTGAAATTACTGCCTTTGACCATATTTTATCTTGATATATCCTAGATTGTTTCAAGCAGGGTGAATGGAATTTAGATAGGAAATGAATGTAACTTTTTTTTTTTTCTTAGTGCAGTGGTGGTTGAAAGTACAGCAGGGAGATGTTTAGATAACAATACAGTTGTGTAAAGACTTGTGGGTTTGGTAGTGCAGTGTTTAGATAACTATACGGTTGTGTAAAGACTTGTGGGTTTGGTAGTGCATGGGCTCTGAGCTTCTTGGGAACTGCTTTCTGCATTAGTAAGGATTCACAGGGAAGTCTGTCAGCCATCGTTCAGGTGTCGCATGCTTTCTGCAGGGGTTAGTTGTGGGCTTTCAGACTCGTGGTTGCTTGTAACCTCTTGATTTTCCTGCTACATGTAAAGACTAAAAAAAAGTATATAAACAAATCAATGTGGTTTAGGCTTTTGAGTCAAAATAAGAATCGGCAGAAACTAGTTATTCTCTTCCATCCGTCAGTCCTTGTTGGCAGCCTGCTGTGCAAGGACGGTGCTGCCAGTAATAACGGGCGTACGCACTGCCAGCTAGGCAGTGACAGTACATGGGATGGCTCAGGAGTGCACAACCAGCGTCACTGTCTTCAGTGTCACGTCCCACGAGAAAACTGTCGCGTTTGAATGGTCCTGGGATTTAGGGAGGGCAGAAAGTAAGACAGGCGATGAAAGATTAGAGCCAATTCCAGTTTAACACCATCGGAGTTGGATGTTCTCAATGCATAAATTCTAATGTAATAGATACAAAAGGTCCTGTGGATAAAGAAGATACTGGGATAACATTTCTCAGTGCATTATGTAATTTTTTAAAAAGTGAAAAAAAATTACTGATTTGCCTTTTCTTAATCTTGTAGAAATTTTTGGAGCTTCAGAAGAAAAACCATGAAATGAAAACCCAAGCGGATCAGGGAAACAAAGGGCGAAAAAGAAAGCGCCGCAGAAAAGGTGTGGTGTTATATAATTACAGAATTTATTTTCTCAAAATGGAATAAGTATCAAATACATTATAAGTAGGATTTGCTGGTTTGGAGGGGGGGGGTGATTGTTTTGTTTGTGTTTTGGTTGGGGCTTTTTTTCTGTTTTAACCAAGAATTGAATGAGTAGATGTATTCTAGCTGTTATCTAGAACTTTATTTTTCCGGGTATATACTTTACTTTTAGGACTAGATTGTAAATTGCTACTTAAAGTTCAAGTAATACCTTTGTTCCCTTTTTAAAAGGAGGTAGAACTTACTCAACTAATACTGATTTATAAAGGCTAGGTGTATTTCAGTAATCCTATAAAACATATACATTTGTGTATTCCGTAACCTCTTCACATATAGTATAGGGGGTTCTTCTTATGAAAAGTCTTAGAGCTGAGTAGCTTAAAGCCACATGATCATTGGGTAAAAATTCTAGGGTGTCAGTCTTTAAAAGGAAATGGGGCCAATTAGAGTTCTGAGAACTTCATTGCATGCTGTAGGGTATTACTGTGTAATGTCAGATTTTTTTTTTTTTCCCCTCTAGAAAAACAGAAAAAGAACGATGAAGAGACTAAGAGGTATAACCAGGTCAATGTGATTGTCTGAGGTCTGTTTTTCATATCAGGCAAAACTTGTAAAAAGCTTGACCACGTGCATGACAAAGCCTGGCTTTGAACTTCATGTAAAAGATCTGCTGAAGTTGTTCAGTGCCTCTGTCAGGCAGGCTGAATTTCATCCCAGTGATTGCTTGATGGAGTTTATGGCTTGATTTTAAAAATAACACAAGTGTAACTTAAAATGGACTTAATGTTATTCCTAATGACGTTTTGCATGGAATTGCGTACAGGTTTGCTTTCAAGATTTCACTTCCATTAAAAACGGGGAAGGGGTGAAAAGAGCATGTCTGCCAAATGGAAGAATTTGTTGTAGTGTTGAAAAGAATATTACAAGTTGTGGAAGGGAGACTCCTTACATTAATGACTTTTTGTTTGTTTGTTTTTGGTAGTCAGCAGTTGGCGAGTGAAGACAAATGGAAAGAGCTTACACAATACTTCGGAATCAATGATAGATTTGAATCACCTGTGGATAGCAGGGCTCCCCAAAAGGTGATTTGATATGAAAGCAATGTCAGTTTGTACTTGGCAGTAAAAGAACTCAGCCTGACCTAAGATAGGAATAAAACTGAGACTATTTGAAAGTGAGTAAATGATCAAGTCACTCGGAGGAAGGATAATCTTGTGCATGATTTTAATGAATTTCCTTTTAGTTATCACATGTATCGTACTTGGATTGAAAGGTTGCTGTGCTTTCTGTTGACACAGTATCTGTTCTTGTTTCCTCTCTGGTTTTGTTTTTTGTTTTCTATTACCATTAGAGACAGAAGACTTTGTATAATTGTTTGATGTTGTCATCGTTGTGGTTGATTTTTAAAATGTGCCAAGTAAATACTTTAGTTGACACCAGTAACTGTAGGAATTAGCGAGCTAAAGCGACCATATAGTTTTACTGGTTTTATAACACATTCTGTCCATAAATATTACTGTTTGAAATAACTAGTACAACATGAGGGACAAGTTAAGAAGCTCATTGTGAGTTCCTCTTAGCACTGTTTGTTCTGTTGTTTTTCTAGCAAAGGCCTGCTTAAGTTCTATGACATCAGATAATCTGTTAGGCACCTTTATAATAAATTTTGTATTTTTCCTTTGCCTAAGTGAGTTTCTGCGTGCAAGTTGTGAGACATTGTTGGCTTCTGTCTGAGTTCTTACTCTTGGTGGAGATTTATTTGTCATGAAACTGCTCAGGATAGATCTGGAATGAGGCCCAAAGTGTTAAAATGCAGATACTCTCCACATAAGTTCAGAGATTTTATCACTAGTGGAACTTGTGTCTCATTAATTTCAGAAAAGACATCTAACAGAATTGGCTATTGCTGCAACTTCCAATTGTGTACTTTTTTTTTTAACTTCCACCTGAATAATTCAAGCGCAGTACTTGCAGATCACTGTTTCTCAAGAATTCTGCTTTATTTTTGCTTTTATCTTTTAAAAAATTATATGCTTTGAAACTGTCAAATGTGTTTTCTTTAGCATCACTAATATTTAAAACCAGTGAGGCTGTAAATTGTCTTTTGTTATGAGTGAATGAGTTTTGTTGTGAAATTTTGAAGTCAGTGCCTACTGCTATGCTGCCCTTCTATTTCCAATAAATGTTTACTTTTTATTATTACATTATTTGTAAATGTTGTTGTTAAACAAGTTTTATTACCTTGATCATAAAGGTAACCACTGAAAAGAAGAAAATAAATTCTGAAGCTTTTTCATTGTTTTCCATAGGACTGCTAGAATTTTTTAATTTATTAGCACAGTGGAGTGGCACCGTGCCAGAACTCAGTTTTTGGATAAAGATAAGATCTCAGAACTGTAACGATACAGTGGTAATTGCCATTCTTCATGTTACCTGACACATATATTTCACATTTTGTTTAGAAAGCTCCAGGGATGGAAGAGATAAGCCAGATCTTAAGATGAAATTTTATTGTGACAGGCATAAACTAGTCCGTGTAATTTTTTTAACCTGCAGTATTATCCTGCACGTAAGGTGGAACTAATGCAATGATTTGTGCTCAGGCAGCCTTTCAGTGAATTCTTAATTATACTGTCCATTACAGTACATAGACAAAGTGATTTGTGTTACACAGAAATTACAGGCTTATGCAGTGTCTTGAAATAAAGAAATTTCTGAAAGAAATATTTTTAGAAAGGAGATACTACCTTTAAATGTGTTATGTTTTTGGTTTTTTTTTTTTTTTTTTGTCCTAAAGATATTTGCTTTTCTCTTTCTAGTCTGGCCTCGAACTTAGCATCGAGAAGTCTGTGGCTGAAGGTGACATTGACAAGGCTGAGGAGCTGAGTGATAGATTAGCTGTTCGTGAGGTAAGTGGGTAATGAAAGCTCTTAAGAAATATTTAGTTTTGTATGTCTGTACAAAAAGTGTCATAACTAAAATAATGCTGAAGATTGTTTGCAGCATCTTTCCTGTTTCTTAAGCAGATTTGTCAGTGATTGAAGGATTTTTGCTACTGATTTAATAATGCTTGGACAGCTGTAGCAATGTATAATAATAAGAATTGAAAATACAACCATGAATGATCCCAGGTAACCTTGCTTGAAGCCTTCATGCTGACTCCAGAAGCTGGAGGAGTCAGTAACTAGTGCTGTGTATTGAGCTTTTGAGTCTTCTGCATGTCACAAGCCAAGAAAACTGGGGTAGGATGTTCCCTTCTTGTCAGTTCCCTGCGCCTCAGGGAAGCCTGTATTCCCTCTCCAATAAGCTTGGGAAGCCTGAAGAAAGATAGAGATTTAGCAAGCTTAGGGCAAAACGTTCCCAAATAAGGACAGCTATACTCAGACTTGTGCACCAGTGCTTCTTTCCCTGTGCATCCATGTGATCATGAGTTGATGGCTGGAAGAATTCTGAAGAAGAATGGTAGTAGATGGATGTCAAACATATTGCTATAGCCTTTAGAATGATGTTTATAGAATGAATGGATATTCTTTTTTTTTCCTTATTATCATTTTTTACCTATATAAATACATATTTCAAAAAGTGAGAGCAATTCTATTTCTTCAAGATGTTGTCTTGTTAGATGGTCTATTTGATTAATTTTATGAAGGCTCTGCTACAAAAATAGGACCCTTTAAATTTGTAGGTAGTACTGACTGAATACATAAACTGGTGAGGACTCTATTAAATACCTCTGGTAAGTGCAGTCTTATATAAGAAATAGATAAACTGATGCATATACGGTAGGTGGTAGCTGCTAAAGTACACAACTGAAATCCTTGAAGGCTGTTGTGCCAACTGCTGGGGGGGGTGGGGCTACAAAAATAGGACCCTTTAAATTTGTAGGTAGTACTGACTGAATACATAAACTGGTGAGGACTCTATTAAATACCTCTGGTAAGTGCAGTCTTATATAAGAAATAGATAAACTGATGCATATACGGTAGGTGGTAGCTGCTAAAGTACACAACTGAAATCCTTGAAGGCTGTTGTGCCAACTGCTGGGGGGGGTGGGGAAAGTAGGATAAAAAGGTAATTGGAATAGTTTTGAAGCCAGGTAAGAAAAAGTACTATTTGAGGTGAGTGGAGAAGCTATTATTTTTAAGTCATCTGATATATATAATTTAATTTATAAATATTCTAAATTTGTATTGGAAAATAATTACATGTTTTTTGCTTTCATCTATCTTGCATGCTCTTCCATCTTCACAGAGGTAACAAGAATTTTCTGCCCACTGTATATACTGGCAAAATTCAAAGGTGCTAGAAAAGCACTAAGAAAGAAAAGACAAATTCTGAATACTTCTCATTCTTATAGAAATATTTAAAATGTTTCCTAAGTGCAGGGTTTCAAGCTAAGCTTTTAATGTAAAATTTCAGATTTAAAGCTGGTTAATGCAATATGATATAATACTGTGATGGCTTTAAAAACATGGCTTTTGAAATGGAAAATACAATTCTTAACCTTATTTATAGAACCTTAGGTAAAACTAACTTGGTTCTTACACAACCGTTAAACTCCTACGTTTAGTCACTCAGGGCAGTTTCGAATGACTAGACTCTTCTGCCTTTTCACCAGTGATCACAAAACATCGGTCCACAAAGATGACAGCTATTGACAGGGACAGGAACGTGTCCTAACAGGCCCTTTAAGTCTGACCAGCTTCTCGCTGGGATGCTGTTCTGTTACCTTTCATGTGTACAACATGAAAAACACTTGCTGTTCTCCTTCAGACATCATTATCCCATCTACTCTAAAGTGCTTAGAGTATCATAATCAATAAAACATACTGAGGTTCTAGTGCAAATTGTTTGACTATAAAAACAAATTAATGTAAGAAGTTTTAAGGTTTTGTAATATTTATGATAAACTGTTATCTGATTTTGGTAGCCATGGGATTGTACAACATCTAGCGTATCCTGGGTGCTACGGCAATGTATTATTATTTGTGGAACATTAGCTCCAAATTGTTGACTTTCAAATATTAGCATGTTGTAATTCTGAAAACAAAATGCTTGAAACATTATTAGTATTCACAGCCTTGACTTGGTTTTGGTTAAGTGGGTTTATCTGAATAAATAGTATGTTGAAAAAAGGAAAACTCAAATGACTCTGGCTTGATCTCATGAGGAGTTATGTCGAGGCAGAATCCATGGGAATTCACTGGGGTTCTCTAACGTTGTAAAGATGTGCTATATAACCCACTGTAAGATTCATTTTCCTTTTGTGATTTTTAAGAAGCTGTGTGTTTTGGGTTTTTTTTAATGGATCTTTTGAAATACTTCTTATTCTAAGGAAATCATTCTAACAGTGAATAATTCTGATTCAGAGCTATAGAAAGGGATTTGATTATGGAAGGAGGTTGATTTAAAAAAAAATGGTATAGAAGTACAGTTAATAAAATATTGCTTTCATATTGTATAGTGTTGATTCAATCACTACTTTCCTTTGCAATTTTAAAGAAATGTCCCTTTACAACTCATTTTCCATAATACGTCTTAGAAGTGAGTTAATTTTTAAAGTATGGGGCTATTTCTATCCCTCTAACTTCTAAATGCAACACAACCCTGTGAGCGAGTCAGGCATGGAACTATACCGTGATGCATTGAAGTACATCACTCCTGAAGTCCAAAGAAATAAGTGGATGAATTATTGTTCTTTTATCTCAACTTCATCATCAGGTATAGTTTTCATTTTCCTTGAGCAGTGTTGCAGGGGTGGGGGCAGGGAGTGTGTGAGAAAGAGCTGCCTTGTGTTTGGGGTACAGCCCCCCTTGCAGCCGTGTGAAAAACGTTCGGTGGGTAGGTGTTCTTTTTGAAATCAGGTGTATGGGGGTTTAATCGGCACCATTTTCTTTTGCAAGATGCAGTGACTGGAACCTGCTGATAAAGCTTTTGCTTTGAGGCACAGATCCCAGAGTTCTTAAAGCCGTTTCCTGCCTTAATAAGTGAAACTAATTTTTGATGTATAACATTTATAAGCCTGTGAAACTGATAGGGCAGCTTCAGTATTTAGAAAAATGAAGCCAAAAATAAACAGATGATGAGAATAGGCAGTAAAAACATGTCCTAAGAAGCAAAGGAATGCCAAAGTGACGCTGTCTATATGCTATCATTGTGACACAGTGAGGACAGGTTTTTTTAAAATATGATTCCTTTAAAATCAGTGATGATTTAGGCAATATGCATAAGCTGTGAGTGGATCACTGAAAATATACATCCTAAAACCCTAAGTGTTACTGCTTCAAGGTTTTGGGTCTTTTGGTTTCCATGTGGTACTTGTTGCAGGTTCTTTAAGAAAAATGTTATCGTAGTGCTGTAAATGAGGCTTTGGACAATATATTATTGCTTTTTTCTCTTGCCCCGAGAAATATGCACAAATGCTGATATTTAAAACAAAACTTCTTAATCTAGTAGCATTCAAGGTTTTAGGCTGAGAGTTGAACTTGGGTACCTTATGCATAAGGCTGTGTATGTGTGGGTTAATATGTAGGTTTTGAGACTAGCTAAAAATGTGTTACCCCCTTTTTGTTGGCAGTTGCATTTCTATTAAAAAAAAAAATGTACTTATGATGAGGATGATACTTGGTCTAATCTCTTGGCAAACCTCACTACAAAGCATTACCCCTTGTGTCCTGTTGTCATCCTAGTTTGTGGGCTAGAAAGGTGACTGCGGTTAGCTTGGGAGTTACCAGGGTAGCTGGGCCCTGTATCATCCATGGCCATCCCCACAGCATGTTCTCTGGTGGGGTGTTCTGCTTCACTAAGAGCTCTAGTGATCCTGAAATTCTTGCTTGCATTCTTTCATATGAGTGAAATTCTTCCTGAAAGAACACGGGCGTGTCTGCGTTATGTTCTAGGGAATAATTTAGGGCATCGGTATTTCTGCTGCTTCAGCTAGACTGCTGCTAGAACCCAGTTTAGCTTGAGCACCTCAGTGCTGTGGTGCAGTTCCAGCATATAAGGTCAGCGCTCCTTTGATAAATTTCTGTTGAGCATCAACATAATGCAGGTGGGTCATACTGCTTAATCTTATCTCACCGTGGCTTTTTAAACACACTGTCAGGCTGAATAACTTCTGCAATACCTACAATATAGCGCAATTAGTATTAAATAACCAGCAAGTCATTGTAGTGAGGGTGGTATAATACGCACAATTAAGGTATTACTGTTGTAATCCAGTTGCTGTCTTTGTTACAGCATTCCCGGCCTTTCAGCACTGGTAGAGAGTCCTTCATGTTTTAAAGTTCTGCCTTTCAAATGTCGAATGGCTTACCTAAAGCTGTCGTTGGAGCACGGCATTTAGTGATGACTTGTTTAACTTCAGAGGTGCCAACAGAAGTGTTAATATCAACATCGCGGTTACCTCAAATTCTGAACCTTTTAGAATGAAAGCTGTTGAGAGAATGAAGTTTATGTGGACATTTGTTTTCTTGGTGATGCTCTAGGGTAGGGCAGTTGAGATTTAATAGTAGCAGGTACATATATAATATGTAGCTGGGAATAGACAGAATTATGTCAACTTTTCTAATGCTTTCAAAAAACCTTTTTGAAATAATATCTTGAAATTTACTTTAACTGTTCCTACTATGTTTGTAGGAATCTACAGAGATTTTTTTGAAGGAGAAACTTTGATAAATTAAAGCCCTGTGACTGTGCATAGTTGGAGGTGTTTATCCATTCAAGTAAGGATGGTATGAGGAGAAACCTGGCAATTTCATTTTGCTGAAAATCAGTTTCAATGTGTAGTAATACTTGTAAGAGTTCATTTTCTAATTAAACCCCCAAAAAATGAGATTCCCTCCATCACCCATAATAGATAAACCTGATAATATTTTCCAAGTTTTTTTTCCCCCCTAGAGAAAGAATTTTTTCATAGTGCTCTGGTACTCAAATTGTTATGTGGTATCTCAAGAAGCAGAATGCAGATTTCTTTTGGCTGTGCTATTCTGAGAACTAATCTGGCTAAACCTCAAACTTTGCATTTGTTTGTGGGGTTTGTGTTAACTGCCTGGTAGGGAGGTGCCACACTGTCTAAGAGCGCATTAGCCTGGGGACTGTAACCTGAACACGGTAAAATAATCTTGACCATATTAGGCTTACCTGTCAAAAGGAACTTTTAAAATATTTTGATTTTCAGTGTGCTAGATCACTGGAGTAGTTGTCAGTCTCCAGATAGCACAGGCTTTTTGACAGCACTAAGTGTTTAGCTTAGTGGCTTCTGGCATTTTGGTGAAAGATTTTAAAAAAGCTGTAACTTATAAGGCAACCGTGGTATTGTAATCAAGCTGAAATGAAAGATTTGTGTTGTCACTGATAAACTAATTGGCTGGGATTTCATTCTCATATAACAGCGAGATGAGTCCTGCTGTTGTCTTCAAACTTTGTGGCATCAGTTTTGACCATTTTCTAATGATCAAATTAGTATGTGTTGTCTGGAAGTCACTCTAGTTGTATAATTCAGAATGGGAAGTAGATGAGCAAGGTTGTATGTCATAACCAGTCAGAACGATCTGGAAGTTGGTTTCCATTTGAAAATCTGGGTAGGATGTGATTGATCGTGAGGTCACACGGCACATCCCTGTTTCAGATGGACAGGTTATAGCGCTTGATGCTCTTCTATTGATAAAAGAGTTTCTTTTCTAAGTTCTGCGCAACGTTCACAATTTATCCTAGGGCTTTTAGGTACCTGAAGAGATTGATGAAATTTTATACGGAAAGTAACCAAGCACCAGTTACCTTGGAAGTCTTGCCCATTGAAGGACCTGGGGGACGGGGAAAGAAAAGTTTATTTTTCATATGTGAAGGATTTTTTTCTAACCCTTAGTGGAGATGCTTCCAAGTATATCTCTCCATTGAGGTTGTTTTCTTTTAACCTTTGGAACATGGCAGGGTTATCACCTAGAATTACATTCTTATACTCCCTTAATTATGTATATCTTTTCCTTAACAAACCTTAAAAAAAGATTTCAGATGTTACAAGTCTAATTAAAGAGACAGACAAAGCACAGTTTATACTGTAGATTTTTTCTGCAGTTCAATTAATCAGCATGTTTTCTCTTTTAATTAAAACCATTTTAGTAAATTAAAGCCCACAGCAAAACACATATATAATTTGTTTGTAATTAGCTCTTAATTGGTGGTAGTTGAAGCTTAGCACCCTTGGTTTCTTTCTTCATGATTGCCATTTTATTAGCAGCCAGTCATTAATTAATCTTTTTTTCTAATTAGCTTATAAAACTGTTGATGGCACATTATTGTAAATGTGATTTTAAGTTCAAAGCTTGTTAATAAGCTTTCTTACTTAGAAGAACAGAGATAAAGAAATTGCTGAAAACAGTACTACAGTTCTTTTTTTAAAACTGCCTTTCTTATAAGGGGGCTGTGTAAAGCATCTAACAGCTTATAGTTAATTTTTTAATGCTGTGTTTTCTCATGAATGGAAGAAGTTACTTGCATGTAAATGTTTAAATCTGGCAAAGAGCTTAATATTAGAACAGTTTTCTGTCCTTGCTCCGTTCCTGTGTCATCCAAATATAATTTGATGTTGTAATGCACAGCATAAAAATACAACAAAGGTATTACAAAGTATTTTACAGTGGAAGTTGAGCACATCATTGAAAAGGGACAATTTTCACTGCAAAATCCACTCGGTATTCTTGTTTGCTTTATATATTTTATATACGTCAGCAATGGATAACATTCCATAACATAAAAGGAGAAAATCATTGCTAAAGGCAAGCCTGAAATAACTAGATTCATATTTGATGAGAAACTGTAACACTGTGTTAAAAGGCTGTTTGGCTTCTCTGGTAGATCATAGGATATTTCAGGACCTGTTTGAATATAGATGTTTTGTCAGAGCTTCTGTAGGCTTAGCATTTTGTATGTCACACCTAAATATTTCTGGAGCAGTTCTTGAATCTGTTGTCTCATTACTTCTATCATTCAGCGTTTACATTGCACAGTCCTATCTTAATGAAAAGTCTTTGCTTTATGGTATTTAATGTTAAATGTCTTGATTTTTCAAGGAAGTTTTCTGGAAGTTACAGTAGATTCTGTTGCAACTTAATAAAAATGTTTACTCTTCTGCCTGAACTTTACATACTATTTCAACTTCAGCTATTTCTTTGCTTGTTTTAAAAGTGTTTTATGATGCTGTGCAAGAAACACTAGAAAGGGATAGCTGACAAGGAAAAAATTAAAAATTGGATAAAAAGTAAATGAATAATGTCATATTACTAAAAAGATGAGAGGCTAATTTGTGCCGACTTTTTGCTAATTTTGTTCAAGCCTCAAAATGAGGAGCTGTCACCCGTTCTGTGTAGCACTGATGACAGTGCCAATGATCCATGAAATAAGCTGCCGCTGGCTTTGTTCTGATAAGAATGAACAAATCTGCACAATGTACGGCTCCCAGAATCTCATTTTCATACTTGCATGCAGGCTAAAAGAAATAAGCTGTTTGCAGGCTTGATTAATCAGACATTTGAGGGTTTTTTGTCTCTTTGATCTCTTTCGTCTCCTAGGTAACTTGCTTGACATTAATGTTGAGCTTGAGTAAAGACAATCAGGAATTGTAGACCAAACTGATATAAAAATTAAAGACCTTAACACTTTAAGTACTCCAGTAATGGTTCCGCTTTACTTCAGAAAACATCTGTTTTCATTTAATTAAAGAACAAAAGAGAATGGCATAAATATTTTTCATAGAGACCTGTTATTCCATAAAAAGTTAAAGTATGATAATTGGTATTTTTAAATAAATGCCTTGAAAGTGTTCAAAAGGAAGCAAAGCTTCAGAAATTTGTTACAAGGTAACAATTTCAGATGAGTAGAAAATTTATGAAAAATAACGGATAAGGAATTTTCATTTATGCTGCATTATGCATCCAGAGTAAGATACTTGACATGATTATTGGTCAACTTCAAAATGGAAGGGTCTTTGCCCTGTAGAAACCGAGTTGTTTTTTAAGTTTGTCTTAAAAATATATATATTCTGTTACAAGGATGAACCATTGTATCAGTTTTACTACCCAATATGATTTACACACTTTAAACCTGTAAAATTGAAAGGAATTTAAAAAAAAAAAAAAATGTCGCAGTGCGTTTGCTTGAGGTTATGCAGACGCTTTTACAAATCTTCCAAGTGGCTGTAAAGATGAATGCCTCAAGGGTCTAGCCAGGGCCCTGCTTTTCCAACCAGCTAAAGCCCTTATCTTAAATCCAAGCAAAGTACCATTAATCTTTTTGAAAGACCTTTTATGGCTTTTAATATATCCCAAATTAGAACATTTTACACCCTTGGTTCCTGAAATATGGTGATAAAAAGCCTTTAGAGCTTAATTTTCCTTACTGCGTGCTCTGACCAATTTGCAGTTCTTTGTGATAATGTTTAGACACCTTAATTAAAATGCAGCAAAATATTGGATGTTCTATATGGAAAATGCTGATACTTTGACTACACAAGAAATTGTTGTATATATTTTTATTCATGCTTTCTTACTTCTTTTAGGATTGTATTTTATTGAGTTATCTGATGACCTGGAATGTTTTTTTAAATGTAAAACCCATTGACCAAGCTTTTATGGATTTCTTTGGGGAGGGAGGGAGGAGTAAAGATGTATGTCTGGGTGTGGGTGGGAGCTGAAGACGTTTAATCTGACAAAAAATGTTTGTGTTGTGTTTATATGCTACATATTTGGTTTTATGTCTTGAAAATTTGACTCTCTGTAGCCTGGAAATGATAACATTAATGCAAAATGTTCCTCCTTTTACTTTCACACACACTACAGAGGATCTTATTATTCTATTTTTTTCTGTACTCTTCAAAGATGGAAGAACTCGTTCTGTCTTCCAGGAAACACAAATGAAGAGATTTTTCTGGAGCACTTGTGTAGACCTTTCTTGCATATATTTGTACATGGATAAGTGTTCAGTAGGCCACTAGAATGTATTTTAAGGAGATGCTGTTATTCATTACATAGTAAGAGTTAATTTTCAAGTATGTTAGGAGGTAAAATATAGTTCAGAAAATAAAGGCATGGTTCTGCTGATTGACTTCAGCCATCAGATTGCTCTTTTTTTTAAGCTAATAATTAGTCCTGTTTCAATTAACAAGTAAACATTTTTTTGAATATTTTAGGTGAGTTTTCTTCAGAATTTTTGTACTGCAAGTGTATTAAATTTAATAGCTGCCCTTAAATATTAAGTGACAGTCCAAAGAAGAGAATGTTATGTTCTAGCCTTTGACCTGAGATTTAGTTTTCCTTTTAAAATACTATTCCTACCCCTTCACTGCTTGTGTTGCGTTTAGAGCTTCAAAGCAAGCATGAACGAATGTTTGTTGCTGTGTATGTGCACGTAGACTCTGAAAGCCTTCTGCAGAAAAGCTCCTTTCTTGATTCTTGAACCCTGAAAGAGCCCTAAGGTAGAATAGCTTGTAGTGATGCTGTTTGGTTTTGCTTTAACAAAATGATCAGGGTGTCAACCTACCTACAGGGTAGGTGTTTGATGGGAGAGCTGTAGAAGTTGTCAGTGCATCTACACCTGAAGGTACATTCTTGAGTTCTCTCTCATCTTACCTGGATAAAACGTCTCAGAGTAAGAAAGAATTGCCTGTATAGATGCTGCAGATTATTGAGGTGTTGTACCATTAACCAAGCTGTTAAGGAGTGTTCTCTCACTTGGGTCTCCGGTGCCTCTCCTGTTTGCTCCCGTGACATTTTGGGGAAATTTAGAATATCCAGTCAGAAACATGTTAGCTAACTTCAGTAGGTCTTGGAGTGGATAGGAAGAAAACCTGTTTGTCCACATCACTGTTCATAGCAGTTCTGGCTAAATGAATTGCTTGTCTTGGAGAGGAGTAGTAACTTTTGAGACCAAATTCTTCCATGATTCATAGTTTAATGAGTATTGTCAAGTCATGACAACAATCACAAAATGTAACTACAATGAATGCTGATTAAGGAAAATAATCTGGTCATAGTTCACATACCATCTTCCATCCTTTTTGCTTTATTCTTTTTTTCCCCCTTGACGTTCACTAAAGTGAACTCAATTCTCACCGTGTGAGTAAGTTTATGAAAGTAAAGTAGTATTCGCCTGCAGCCTATTATGACCTTATTTGAAAAGCATACATATTATCACAGTAATAATCTAAAAGCTGGTAATATGAAGGCTAAATGCCAGGTGGACTCTAAGGACACTGCTGCATTTACTTTTTGGACAGACTGATTAAAACAGGACTACTAGTACTACTGGAAAATGTGTGGTAGTAGTTGTTCTTCCTGTATAACACTGTCTTTTTGGGTGGCTTTTGTATTGCTAAGACCTAATACTATTGTGTTAGCACAGCTGAGGTCACAGGCTGGTTGTCTTAATAATTGACACTCTGTGTGTGTGTGTGTATCTATGTCTATATATTTATTTAAAAAACAATCAAACAAAAGGATCTACTGGGCTATTTCCCTTTGTTTTTATTCTTTAAAACAAAGGATTTGGTGAAAAGGATTGCTTGCCCCGGGATCCCACCCCTCTGTATTTCTCTCAAGTGACATTCTTGCTTGTCTGACCTAATAGTACAGCATCACTCTAATATTTGAAATACATTTTAATATCTGTTGAATTTTGAGAATCAATATCAGACTGAGTCATTTCTGGGGCTTAAATTTCATGAGGCATTTGCGTCTACTCAGTTCTCCTTTGTTTGTTGTTATGTCTTAGCTTGCTGTGAAAATTGCCAAAGCTGCTGCTTGCCGCAACTTTGTAAAAGCCAAGCAAGAAGCAGAGGCTGCCCAAGAAGCTCGAAAGAAAAAGAAGCTTGCTTGGGGGTAAGTCATTTCAGTATGGAATTAAACATTTGTGGCTTCATTGGCACTGTGCGTATACAATACAATCTCAGTTACACGTTTTCTTAGTTGAAATAGGCTTGTGCTAATCTTGTTTGTTTAGTTTAACCTTGTGCGGTTTTGGTTATTTTTGTGGGTTTTCTTAGCAGTGTATCAGACTTAAGTACAGAGGCTTTCCCAGAATTGCTGTATTGGTTATATGGCTACATTTGCCGTATACATTCGGATTGTTTGTGGGTTTTTGTTAAGAATAGTGTGGTTGAATACCTGAAACACGCGTGCTCATGATTCTTGACAGTGGTTTTCGCTCTGTTTCAGATTTGAAGCCAAGAAAAGATGGGAAACAAAAAGCAACATGGGATACATGTAATCATCCTGTTTTCCTCAGGAGTCAAATACCTGGTTTTACTTGAAGAATCTTTGGGTGACTACTTAAATGTAAACACACAAAAAAAAACCCCAAACAAACAAAACCCAACACATCAAATTCCTTGTGCTTCTGTTAATGCCTCACTCTCATAATGTAGCAAAAATACTATCTAAACTTCATTACTATGTTAAATGTAGTAATTTTTTCTCCAAAATATGAAGATCTATGATAATGCATTATAGAATGCATTTGAAGTCTGGTAGAGAACTCTCTGAAGTTGTAATAAAATATTTGGTCCAAATGTGTTCTGTGCTGCACTGCACTTACAATGTGTGGGTGTAAGGAGGGGGATACGTTTTCCCGCTGAGGCTATGCAGACTTAATGCAGCAAGTACTACTTTACTGATTGCTCGAAGGTTGGTGGGGAGCACTAAAGAAAAGCCAAACGACCCTACTTGTTTAAAACCATTATTATTTATGTATTTATGTGCTTAGTAAAAACAAACAGAAAAAAAAGGCTGAAAAAGTCCTCCCTCTCTCTCCTTGGAGGATCTGGTACTATTCATCGTGTCTTGGTGCTATGTTCTTCAGAGTATTTCAAATTCACATTTTGCTTTCCTTCCCAAAGACTCAAATTTTAAATGATCCAATTTCTTTGAGCAGATAAAGTCTAGGAAAGTATCTTGAAAAATATCTGAAATATGCTATGTTGAACAGTTAGCTGCACCTAAGAAACAAATGCAGATTTTACTCCAAGTCAAATGTTTTACAGATCAATTAGGATTTGAATGTTTACGTTATAAGATTTTAACAAGAATTGATGATGATGTTTCTTCAAAATTGTTCTCAGTGAAAAGTAAGGACAAATTCAGAACTAATAACTCTTCTCCCTGAAGCTCTTGCATATATGTTTAGTCACCAGAATGCCTGAATTGAATTGGTAATGTAAATGTCAGTGATTGTTAACCAAGATGAATATGTTTCAGGCCAAAGGTATGGTATTAGCGTAATGGTGATTTACTATGTAAGTTCTTGAGGCTAAAACAACTTGCCAACAAATAGCAATTTGAAGTTTTACGGCACCAATTCGAAGAGTTTAGGTTTGCAGTCCAACTTGGAGTAGCGCATTTTTGTTCATTAGCCCTCGGGATGTTTGATTCTTCTTTCTTAGCAGAACATCGTATTTCTTTCACAAAGATGAGAGTTTGCAATATGATAATCTGCAGTTAGCTGTAATTAGTTATGATGACAGAGTTGAATACAATTGCCAGGATTGTAAATCAGGGGCTAAACAGGTTTCTGCAGTATAACATCATAAATCTCACACTGTGGCTTACAAACTACATTAGCTTTAGAAACTTTGGTGTGGAAGGAAGCAAGTGATAGCCCTTTGTGAAGGTAAATTACATGTTTACCTGTATAAACAAACAGATTACACCATGAACCTTCATCATTTTTTCTCAGTTCCAAATGTTCCTTTCCAAAACTTACAGGTGCTCTGTCCATAACTTTTTGTTTTGTTTTCTTGGTTTTTTGGTTTGGGGTTTTGTTTGAGCAGCTGGCAGATGTGTTAGATACAGTTGACCTTTCTGCTTGTTTTCAGCACAATATTATGAGCATCGTTCTGCTTTTCAGAATACATCAGCAGTATTCCATTAAACACTTAAGTACCCTATATTAAACATACTATACACTTTCTTATAATAGTTGCTCTTAATAGTAACGGTATTTATTAGTCAGATAAAGATCTTGATCTAATTGTAAGGATCAGTGCTGTTTGATAAGAAAATGTGCTTGAAAAGAAATCCAAACCCTCAGAAAACAGCTATTGTTTGAGGACCTGCCACACTGTATTTGTCACAGCAGTGCATACCCAGTCACCTGTAATAGTTTTCACTTAAAATAACCAATTAGTTTTTATGTTAGGTCATTAATAATATAACTATGTAGGAAGTTTGCAGAATATTTGCAGTGGGTTACTTGTGTGATGAATTTAAAAATTATCCCATTTCAAGTAATTTGGTCTACCTAAAGTATTCATTTAGAGTATTAGTTAATTCCCAGAATTATGCTATGTTCAAAAAAAAAACCTGGTTAGCAGGGAAGATACAAAAGGCTAATACAGCTTTACAGAGACCATCTGAACACATAATAAATAAATGAGCAGATACTAGTACCTTTAATAAACATCCTCCTAAACTGCTGATCCCATTCTAAGATGTCTTGCATTCCTGACACTTTTTTTTTGTAGTTTTGATCTGTGAATTTTGGCCAAACATGTAAAACCACATTCTGAGATTTAACTTCCCTGGTTTTTAACAGTTTTTTTAAAACAATCCAAATGCTTATTTCAGTTAACTGAAACCTTTTTAATCAGCTTAACTATATAATCTCTTATACTGAACTAAATTTGAGACGTAATAATTTTTTTAGCAAATTAAGTTTGCGCTCTCTGTGTGTTTGACTGAAATGGCATATCTAGAGGAACATAATTATTAATTTACATTAATAATTAATGTAAATTAATAATTAAGAAACTTGGAAAACCTGAAAACTTCAGAAACTTGAAAAACTTCATGCACTAGTTTTGCCCCAGTTTTTTTTTCCACCACAATTTCATATTTCTTCCTGCTGTAGTCATGGTACTCTTGGGTACTACTCTTGAGTAGTATTAAATCACCTGAGGGGGAAAAAAAAAAAAAATCCCGTGGCTTCCCAAGTGCAATTCTCCGGAGTAAAAATTAGAAATAACTTTGAAAAGGGGAATGTCCTCTCAGTTATCCATCGTTCTATGAAGAAGGGTTGTATCTTGATCAGAGCTAGCTCTGTTGCGTGCCAGACTTTCAGTAAGGCCTCTCGCTGAAGTTCATTACCCCGGGTACTAGAGCATAGGGAGGGGGTTAGATTGCTTTTGGCTATACAGTAGACTTGGTTGACGTCAACTTGATGGCTCTGCACACTGCTTCTCTAAGCAGCGTATATGCTCTTTTACTTCAGTGTACGCCTCTCCCTCCCGTAGGTGTCACACATTTCTGCTCCATCTGGGGATAGTCCAGACTCATGTTCTTGCAGTTCGACCTGCACAATCAAGAAATGAATTGTTTATCAACTCCTGTGATAAAATACTGACAGTTTGAAGTCTGACAACAGCATACTAATACAATTACTAGTGTTTCTTAATACTGCATTCCTGAGCTCCTAAGCCAAAGAGTGTCTGCAGGGACAGTTTGACAGATAAAAACATATACATATAGTTGTTAGTTTTAATCATTTTTTGCCTGCAACCATAATCTGTATCATTATATTTTAGTTTAATTCTGTTGGACAAGTTTCAAAGATAAATATGGTTTCTAATAAGCCTTTGCAACCTCTAATTTGTGAAGGAGTGTCTGTCCAGTTAATACTTGCTCATTGAAGCAAGGGGTTTTGAAATAGCTGAAGTACGAACTGTAATTACTGATGTCTGTTTCCTATTCACCTATGGCTGCTGGCATTTGATCAAAAAATGTAATGTATTGCTTAATCTCAGAGCATTCCCCACTTTCAAAAATATTTACTTCATAAGAATTGTACAGCGCTAAATGACCTCTGCAAAACCGGAGCAGATTTTTATGTGGCACTGATTATATGTAGTTAATTCACCAACAAGTATTTTTCCTATTATTTTTGAATGTTGGTAATTTAGATATGCATGTATTAATAATGTACCTCTAGTGCAAGCTCAGAGCATTTTAAAAGGTATTAAATATATTAATAAGTGTGGGGGTTTTTTAATTCACAAATGGGGTGGCTAAAAAGAAGAATGCAAAGGTTGAGCAATTTATGCAGGAGCAAACTGCGACCTGGCAGCGAAGTGGCAACTGGGATCTCCTGGTTTGTGTGGAGTTTGTCATTGCTGGAAATAACACAGATAAAGAAGTCTTGAACAAATGTGAGGCAGGTGCCTAAATCTGTTTGAAAGCCGTTGGGCATTGGGTACCTTATTACCATCTGTCCTACTGAGAGGGTAAAAAACTGGGATATTGAATGCAGATGTTCCAAGCATCACAAGAGTACAAGCTCTAATTTCATTTGAGAAAAGTTGTCATCTTTCTTGTTGAAAAATGCCTGCGTTGCTTTGATCTGCCTCCAGCTGTGTTTATTATACTGTCACATCTTGTCTTCCCAGTTTCCTTGGGACTGTGAGCTGAGAGTTTTTCTATTTCTTTGTTTAAAATCAGACCTGGAATGTAACATTTTCTCCTCAAAAAGCATGAGAGTTCAACAGATACTAAGAAATGCAAACAGCCAACTTTTTATATATATAAAAAAAAAAAGCTCTACAGATTTTGCATGGGATGGTTCTTACCATGCTCAGTTTCACTGTTCATAAGTACGATGGGCACCACCTGAGGAAGGAGAAGGCTAATTGCAGTGGAAAGACGGTGTCATGCCAAGATGCTGGTTGAGTTCCAAATCGGAGAAGCTCATCAGTTACTGAATCATCACCCTAACTTAAATAGTACCTTCATTTCTCTCGGAGTTTCCCAGGTATGCTGGCTGCTTGGTTTATATAGACAAAGTGCCTTCAGGTCAACATAAAGTGACCACAGATTGAAATGAGCAGTTGTATTTCTGTGCTACGTCTCGATGAACTAGCCTTTCGCAACTTCTGCTGTGACTGAGCGCAATACATGCGATGTAAGAGGAAAAGATAGGAAACCTATCTGAAATGACCAATACATTCGTATACCCCGAACAGCAGATGTAGGTGTCGAGTGAAGTGTAATGCTGCCTGTGGAATCTCTTAGCTAGATGGTATTTATGGTATTTTAAGGCTTTCTATGTAAAGAATTGTTTACTGACCTTGTGGGATCTTCCTTAATACTAAAATGCTAGTTGGCCTCTACTGGTAAAGACCATTAATTCCAAACTAGTAGCCCCCTGAATTTACCAGAACTGCTTGGTGAGACAAGGGGAAATAATCTGCACCTTCTCTGGTAACTGTGGTGATTCTGTGAAAAATCTGCACCTGTGATGAAAAATCATTTTTCTTTTGTGAGCTGAAACGATTCCCAACAGAACCATAAAGCAGTTCCATTGAGATTATTTTTGTTAATGTTGATTCCTCTTCTGTAGAATTTGTAAAAATATATTTTCCACAATTGTATTTTGTCACCAGCTTCCCAAGCTACACTCTCTGTAATAGTATGGCTTTCTAAGAAAGCTCTAAACAAAACTAGGTGTAATATGCTAGTATAAACTGTAAACACCCAAAGAACGTTGGAAGGCTGACGCATTGCATGATTTAGCTTCTAATTACCATCAAAGAATGTAGCATGGAGCTTTTATTTTTCCCAGAGTTAATGAAGAGAACATCGAGAGCAGCCTGCTAGCAAGAGCTGTCCCCTCTGTTATCTGCTGAAGGAGTACACAAGCTGCAAAGGGGGAGAGTCAGCCAAACGGGCATTTCCAATTTGAATACTTTACAGAAATATGCTTATAAAATGTCCTCCGCTCTCACCACAGCAGTGCCGGGGGCCTTTCCCGTAGAAAGACAGACATCTCAGAATACTCTGTTAAGAATTCTCTCCTTTGCTTCTCTTGCTATGTTTTTTGTTTATTCTAACAAACAACCTTATTTTAAAATACGCTTTGCTTTGGGTCACTTTTAATTTTTAAAGACCGGTTCAGAGAAGGGGTTTGGGTGTACTTTGTCAAGCAACAGCACATTTTTCTGAGCTCCATGGGGCTACTGTTTCACATCATGCCTTTAGCCGACTCCCAAAAGGTCTGTGTCCTGTCTTGCACCCCAAAGCAGGCTGCCTGCTGTTGGGGTCAGGGCTTCGGGTTACCCATCTCTGGTGGGTTTCAGCAGTTGCTCCTTCCTCTTCTTCCTCAGGGAAAAAGTGTCTTATTTTTAAAGCAGTTCCTTTTAATGAACTGGTTTAGAGTGCAGCTCCTCAAGTGGCTGCATAGGGCTAATCGGGGGAGCAACAGAGCGGCACAAGATGGTGGGAGCATAAATGAAGGATGAGATTCCTATAGAAGAGGGAGGGAATAAACCTCCTACACTGACATTATCTTGGGTCATGCTGCACTCGAGGGCCCCGCACTCGGTTTTAGTCTAACAGAACTCCCATTGGAATCAACCTTCATTGATTTTGGTAGCTGATGTTAATGCTGGACGTTGCTCTTGTTAAAATAATTACAGGTTTGAAGCACAGAATTATTTGATGTAATTAACTTCCTTTTTTTCTGATTCATTCAAAAAGCCCATGCTCTAGCAATATATTGCCAGACTCTTTTCATCATGAAAGTGGCACAATTTAGCCACAGACTAATCTCGAGGGATCATACTCTGCTGCCCTCAATCAAGAAGAGCCTTTACTCCAAAACTGGTCACCCTGGAACAAATACGGGTGAGAAAATCTGTGCAAAAACAAACTCAACTGGAGATAGGAGTTGCATTTGCAAAGGGGAACGGATACTGGCTCCTGTTTCAATGCTGAGGGGAGAAGGGTGTATAAATCTGAAGGCAGCTGTTCAGTGGAGAAAACGAAGCAGGCACTGCTGTGGTTGGTGCTGCTAAACGTAATCTAGCACATAAATGCTGATGCAGCACGTACAGAAAGAGCTCTCCTACCTCTTAACTGCCTTGCAGGTGCCTGAGCTTTGTTCCTCTGCATTAATATTCATTGGTCCTAGCACCTGTGTGTTGCCTGACTTCTATCAGATACTTACAGATCCTTGAAATGTGATTCCCAGTGGACTTAATGGGCTCCATTAAAAGATCTGGACCTTAGCTTGGAGGTTTCTGGGATATTGATTTTCTCACAATCCTGAGTAAGGTCAAGTGGAACAGGTTGTGGGGGAGTTTTCAACTAACAGCCACAAGGGAGTGTTGTGAGGTGTTCAGGCTTCAGACCCCACGTCTGATGCAAGGAAAAGGGTGTATCGAAGCTGGGGAAAAAAGAAACCTTAGAAAAGGAAGTGAGAGCAGAAGAGGCTGGAGGACTGGAGATACAGGAAGGCAAATGGTGGAAACTTCCAGCTCTGCTGATGTTAGTGGTGAGATAGTTTCTGTCTATTAAAACCAGATGCTTGGTTTACACAAGTTGAGAGCGCATAACCTGTTATTTAGGTACAGGGAGGTGCTAAACAACTCACTCGAGGCTGCCTGGATGTTGTTTATATTGCAGCATGTGAGCTTTCTAAAATTCAATGCCACTACTGCCCTAACAACAAGAAAGACCTTCCCAGAAATGTTTTTTGTGTTGTTCAGTGAGAACTTATCACAGCTGGCATGCCCCTTGCATTGCCCTCACGTAAAAAAAACAGATGACTGCTACTGGAGGAGTACCAATTGCAAACGCTGTAGATTGACTGGTAAGAACTGGAAAATCTACCAAACAGACCATGTACGAGACGTTTTCTGTGCCAGCTGGGAGTGCCAACACCTTCATCAACAGCGTTCCATAGTTTAGAAGGAGGAAATTCATGGATTATACAAACTGATTGGCTCATCAGTTAGAGTAATCTAGGAGAATATTTTTGTAACCCTGAATGTCTTCTGAAACTGTCTCCCTGTGGTCACACGATGTGGAAAATAAAGCTTTAGCAGAGCCTCTGCTTGTCATGGCTGAGCTCCCTCTGTTGTAGACAGAGCGTGTGCTGCTTGCACAGATTCGAACAAAACACAACTTGAGTTGTGTTGCCCCTTGGACAACGGCTATTCATTCTTGCGGCACGGACCGTGCCCCCAGCTCCGAGCTAGGACTGCTGACTCACAGGAGGCCAAGTATTAGGGTAAATACTCTTTTTTTTTCACTCCCCCCGCCCCCCCCAAAAAAAAACAATAAGAGCACAGGCAGGTTAGGAAAGTTGGCCAAGGCTGTGGAGATTATGACTCACGGGATACAAAGAGACCTGATCTCACGTTAATTATAACCAAGCACAGGCAACCTGACATTTGACTTTTATATAGGGAAAACCTGGCAGCAACCCTTGTGATTCACAAGTAATCTGTTACAAGCACCTGATTTCCACTGCTCATAACCCTTAGGTCTTAATATTTTGTCTTTGTCCCAGATTGAATATTTTCAATTGACTTAATTATTGTCATAAGTAAATGTTAACTAGAAATTTATGAGCCATAATCACATCTAGGATGCAAATTTTTGTTGAAATAGTTTTTGGGGAATGGTTGTTAGAAAT
Source organism: Podiceps cristatus (assembly GCA_000699545.1). Classification (NCBI taxonomy): domain Eukaryota; kingdom Metazoa; phylum Chordata; class Aves; order Podicipediformes; family Podicipedidae; genus Podiceps; species Podiceps cristatus. The sequence continues at coordinate 24,119 of JMFS01108245.1, forward strand.
TCACAATTCTTCCCACGTTATTTATTTCTTGTGCAATTCATCCATTTTGATGACATTTCCAGAGCGGTACAATCCTTGTTGCACTAGTTTGCTAATGTGATATGCCATTCTGTACCAAGAATGAACAGAACCTTGCTTTGATTTTTTTTTTTTTAATATAGTCCATTATTTCAGATTTAGCATAATGGCATTGCAAATGTTAACGTACCTCAGTTGATATTTACAGCACTGCTCAGCAATGCAATTCATCACATAAGCAAGAAAATCTAAAATCATATAAGCAAGAAAATCTTCTAGAAAACAATAAGTGCAAGTGCTTAGATCATACAGACTCCATCAGAAGTAGGTTGTCCATCTAGTAATAGAGAAAATGTGTGAATTCATCCTGAGGATAAATTGGTACAGCTCTATTGAAGCAAGTGGTCTTTTTATGTAAGTGGAGTTGCACATGTTTTCTCCAGGGGTGGGTTCAGTCCACTTTGCCTTTGTAGTCTACACTGCAATTCTTCAAGATAGGAAAAACTTGCAGAGTATTTGCATGTACTAAGTGCCTGGCATAGATCAGAGTCTTTATGTTTCACTTTTTCTAGCAGTACAATCATTTAAAATTAAAGAAAAAAAATAAAACAAGTAATTAATCCTGTGTGAATGTTCAAACATTCTGTTACTAAGAGTTATTTTGTCCCCCTAGACCTTGGACTTCCTCTGTGCATGATCCAAGAAGGCAAGTAAAAGTCCTTTCCAGGAAAATACAATTTTCAAGTGCTCAGATTGTGCTATGATACTTGCTCTACCTGAATCTTTTTAGATAACAGGCATCATGCTGTCTTTGGTTTATTTATCTCTGATCGAAGAGCAGGGGAACATAGAAGTGGCAGTCAAGGAACGTATTAGGGGTGTATACACAGTTTGTGATAGTAAGATCAAGCAGAACTTGTGAGAAGGAGAATTTTCTTCATCTAGCAATTCAGCTGTGCTCATAACAAGATCCACCCTCACAAAGGGAAAAGAACAATCCGGAAAAATCTCTCTCCCTCCCACCCCCTTGAAAGGACAGCCTGATCTCGTTTTTAAGGTATGGACTGGGACTCTGGATATTTTTCCATGGCCTTTTGCAGGCCAGGCTACGATCACCCTGTCCTCCATCCAAGCTGGCTAGCAACCAGCCAGCTCCAGTCCCAAATCTGTGCAGCTCTATTAGTGCGGCGCTGTGTCCGCTCTGTTAAACCTTCTGAGAGTCCCTCAGCCTTGTTTGCAAAAATCTGGAGAGACATTCGGTGGGAGATCATACTTCAATATCCACACTGGCACTATTTCACTGAGAAACCCTGGAAAAAGTGCTCCGGGCCAGATTTTTAAACATGCAGAGCCATCCCAGGGCCCACTGTTAAAATGCTACTGATCTTTTAAAAAGACACTGCTTAGTTACAGTCTCCAGTTTTGCCAGAGGGTAGGTATGAAGCCACTCAAATTTTGACACTGCCTCACAGGGAGGCTGTGAATGAACTTGTGCATTAACCCCTAAGTACAGGCACTCTCTTTTTGATCCAGTGGAAACTGAATTATTTATACAAACCAACATGATGCTTTCAGGGAGGATCAGTCAGCCCTGGGATACCTGGTGCTTCACTGGCTGGGATGTTCCCTCAGCCGTGAGAAGGGTGTCCTCCAGACTCTATTCCAAAACGGATAAAATAACCAAATTAAAATCTTTAATGCTTTGATGAGTACTTTGGTGAAAAGCTAGTCCCTGGTGAGAGGTGGGTTGCTCTCCCTCCATTTTAGCGCAGATGGGATGCACAAAGCTCAACTGCTACCTATAGGGAGAACCCCAATGAGGAAGGACATCTTGCCTGGTCGGAGGGCAGTGCCTGGTTTTAGGCTTATTTGTATAATCTCACGCTGCTGCCTCCACAGTTCAGCTCTTCGGGTCCTCCTTAAGCCACGGTGGGTGGGCAGCATGGGCACTACCTGGAAAAAGGGTGTCACTGGGCAGAGGGACCTCACACTTCCAGGCTCAACCTCTCGGCATTGCGATACCTGAATTCTTTAGGGAATACAGCCATGATGTTCTCACTCTTGTTTTCTAATCAGGAAAAAAATAATTTTTTCATTCTCTAACCTCTTGCTTGCGTTAGCTGCTTACAGCGAAGGGCGTTGCTGTGTTGCTACTGCATTCAGGCCAGAAAATAAACACAAAACTGATCTTGACAGTGCCCTGTGCTGCAGAGGGGAACGCCTTTCCTTTGGCACTGCTGGATGGGAGAGAAAGGGAACAAGACTTGGTGGGCATGCAGGTGGTGGCTGAGCCCACGAAAGACTCCATGGAGGAGCCTCCAAGGGCTGCAGGGTTACCTTTGAGAGTACTGCGGCTCTAACCAATGCCTGAGCTCTCAACGCTTTCTGACCAAAAATACTCCTGGAAAGAGCTCTATGTTGCTAGAAGAACGAAGGATTTCACCATCTGACCATAGTTGCTTCTACACACACACACACCCACACACCCACTGTACAATTCTCTTCTTAAAGAGATTTTTTTTTTCTTTCTTCCCAGGATGGCTCTCTACACCTGGTGCTTTAAATCCAAACCATGTAGCTCGGTTCCTCTGGCAAACTGGGGTTTTGTTGTTGTTGCATTGGTGTTTGCTACTCCTGCCTTTTCCCGGGACAGTAAGTGTTCTTCATTTTCTTTCTTCCAAGTTTCTCAAATGGTGGGTCACTTGTGTCTAGCATTCTGAAAGCAACTATAAGGTGTTATAAGGCCAAAAGGGATAAAGAAACATGGTGAATTCTAACACGATTTATATAAAAATCTGTGCAAGAAGGAAGGACAGACTATTTTACATAGGCAGGTGTCCTGGTTTCAGCAGGTAAGGAAAGGTACATGGAAAACTCAACTTCCAAATTGTTTTTAAATGAGATCTAAGAAATGCTACAATCAGAGTTTTCTTCCCCAGGGTGGCCGTTGCCCTTTCTGAAGAGCTGGGTGCTTCACAGCGGATAGCGGGAAGGCTCTATATATTACAGGGAGGGTGCGTGGGATGCAGAAGCAGCCGAATTTCTGCTTCAGCATAGCCCGGAAACCATCTATGAAATGAGAAACAAAGACTGTGGCTGGCCACACCTTGAGAGGATGGCAGCACCCAGAGAAGCCGTGGCAAGCTCCAGCTCTCCCTCCTCCCTGCCCCCGTAGCCGTGCAGAGAACCGCTTGCCTGGCTTCCCCCGGCTCGCTGCAGCTCCGATATTGTAATTCTGCTGCAGTCGTGCATGCCATCTGAATTCATTTGTAATATTCTATGAACTAGAATCCATCAAAGCGTATTCACTGGTCTTTTAATTAGTGTTAGATTAGCATTTTAAGATACGGGTAAATTCCCAAGTCTAACTTTGTTTAAAGGTGCATATTCAATACAGTAGCCAGGAAATCATGTATTCTCATGTACTTATTACCTTAGTAATGTAATGCTGTGAAGGAAAAAGGCAGATAATACTTCCGACAAATATTAAATGTTATTTGTATAGCTACTGTCCGTGAATTTAAACAGAAAATCATTCCTCATGCCTTACCATGAAACACACACAAATTTCTTTTGTGGCTTTCATGTTTCATTAAAGCTTTGTATGTGGAGGAGAGGAAAATCTAAATTGCTACTTAATTAAAGGGATACTGTCAGATTAAATATATTTTGAAGAAGTGAACTTTGCTCTTTACCTGGGTTGTCAGTAACACCTAGGATTATTAAAAATGAAATATTTTTTAACATCTAATATACTTCTCACCATTTATCAAGCTGGGTCTTTTCTTCTTCTTGGCTGGTGAAACTGAAACAGTCTCTTGCTTTTCCCTCTAGTCAGCTTCATTGTCTGGATCCTATTAACTAACCCAATATTGGAGGGCTTTAGGTTGTAAATACCAGGAGGTGAAGCTTACATCTAAACCAAAAAAAGAAAATGTATGGCTCTTTCATTATTCCATTAAAATATTTCTCTAAAGCTGGACATAATGTAATATATGCTCCTTTAATCACGTTTTCATCACCACACAGCATGTGCAATGCGGGTTAAATCCTGGAAAGTGCTGAGTCGGTTGTGTGTGCACCTTCCCCTCTTGCTGAGGGCCAAAGACGCTAAGGTTGCTCAACAGCAGGAAAGGGGTCAGACGGCTCTGCCGCAGCCCGCAGAAACCAGAGCCCAGGCCCACTCAGTGAGCTCCTTGCCGTTGGCCTTACAAGCAGCAGTAAAGATTTACGGTAGGACCGGGGCAGTGTTTCAAAGTACGTGTGTACATCTGACAAGTGAAAATGAGAATTGGTTTGGAGCCCCTCCAGCACCTTCAGCTTCCCACAATGGCTGCATGATCCTATCTGGAAGGGTGGGCAAAATCTTACCGAGGCAGGTGCCAGGTGCAGCTGTAGAGAAGACCGGATTCTGCACGAGTGGTTTTGTTGTTGATTTTACAGGAGCTGCAGAAAGAGGATAGAGAGAGTGTGTATTATGTGGTAATATTATTATACTTGGAAATAATAATATATTCAGCAGTCCCAGAACTCTGCAATATCAGAAAGGGCATTATTTACAAAATGGCCCTATCTACGTATACCAGTGAAAGCTGGTTTTGGAGTTTCATATTAATGCACATTAGCATCCTCGTGAACCTATCTGACAATACTTACACATGGAGACTTAAGCTCCTTAAGCAATGTTCACACCTCCATGAAAAATAATACAGTTAACTTCTTCCTTTAAATAAACTTTCTAAGCAAGTCTATTAACAGTTATCTGCTATCTGCCACAAGGGGAAACATGGAGACAGTTCTGTAGTGTCTTATAAATCTTGGGCTGCTGAGTATTAGGTAGTAAATTAAATGAGAAGTGAGAGCTCCTTTCACTGGATCCTTCTACTTCATTTTACCACATGGGAATGTTTAAGTTGAGTCCTAAGGAAACAATCTGCATCCCCGAGGGATATGTTCCTGTGCTCTGAAAAAAATAAGCCTGTTACGTAAAAGGCATTTCAGAATGCTTTTGTGGTAAAGATTTGCCATGGCCTGGAAGTATAAAAAACTGCCTTGATGTCGTACAGTGTTGTATCGTTTTAATGTGGGCATGTGTATAGCGAGAGTGCACATAAAGTCTGACTTCAGGTATCTGGAGATGTCCGCAGGCTTCAGCAGCAGAGAGTAGCCTGTGGTTTGGCTCCCGCCAGGGTTGAGCAACTGGAACTCCGTCCCCAGGTTGGCTGTTTCCTCTGACTGCTTCGCAATTCACCTCATCGCTCCCTGCTTCGCAGTCCCCTCGCGTAGCGGGTGGCGAGGGGAGTGAAGGAATACGGTCCCACGCTTGCGATGGCTGGGGTGGCCAGGGATCTCCGCGGTGGAAACCATACGAGTCACTTGGTGGACAGAGGGTCTGGACAGGGCCGTGGAAGCTGACGGGAAATCCTGTCTGCTATGAAATGCCGTCAGAGCGTTAAAAAACAAATGCTAAGGAAGGGATGTCATTGTACATTAAATCCCATAGACTTTTTGTTCTGTGTTGGATATGTTTGTATGAAATCTTACTGTTTTCATCCCATTTGCTGCTGCATGAATTTTCCACAATGGTAGTGGAATTTCATTGGAATAAAAAGACACCCTCAAAACCAGGAGGATTTGGATTCTAACCATAAAAGTTAAGCTAGCTGGATTTATAATATGCCATAATCAAGTAAAAATAAATGAACAGAGAATCAGACATGTACAGGCAACACAGAACATAGATAATTCCTTTTAGGATTAAGCATATGGCGAGCAGCTGGCAGATCTCTGCAGATCTCTGTGAAACTAAATGATAACGTAGACATCCTTTGCTGCATGTTCCTGGGTGACAATAACTGGTAGGAAGGAAAAGACTGGCCATTCATAATCTTTAGTTTATTTAGTGAGAGTTTTATTTCTGTTTTGAAAAGGAGAAGGAAGACATGTAAAGGCAGAAGCTTCCTGAAAAGTATAAGCCAGTATAAATGGCAGCAATGGGAAAAATAGGCTTTTATTTTCTTTCAAAGACATAAAATTAAACAGAACTTTCCAGCATATGTTAGTATTCATAGCTCTTGCAGACCATGCATCAGAAGAGAAGACTTGTGACAATTATTAGTTCTTTGTATTGCGGTAGGTCCTAGAGATCAGGGTGCTATTATGCTGGTTGTTCATAATTAGAGATTGTGTACTCCCTGGAGTAGTGACTATCTCAATAAACAAGACAAAGGATGAGAAAAAGGAAGTGGTATTGTTCTCATTGTACAAACAGTGCACTGAGAAACTGGCAAATTAAGTGATTTGTCCAAGTTCATATGAGAAGTCTTTGGCAGAATTTGGTAGACAAAGCTTCTTGTTTTGCTTGCCTTTTAGGAAAGGGACTACAATGTGGGTATTTAGTGGTTTGAACCTCTTCTGAAAAAAAAAAAAAAAAAAGAAAATATTGTTTTAAATGTCAAAATAATTTCAGATTTTTAAAATAAATTAATTTTGTTACCTTCTAAATCTGTTATAGGCACATGGATGTCAATTTTTTATTTTTGAAAACTTTGGTTTTCTTTTCCGTTTCCTCGGCTTATTTCTATCCATCTTGCTATTTAAAAAAAGGCTAGCAGGAAAACTAGGAGAGGAAAGACCCGGTGAGGAAAAAGAGTAAGCCAAAGTTTTGATGAAAACAACATGATCTCCCCATAGTTTCCAGCTTCATTAAAAAAACTCTAAAAATTTGTCAATATGGAAAAAAGGTCTCCTTTTCATGAGAAACGCAGTTCATTTACCGTCTTATTTTCCCCCCTTTCACTGCACGTGTTCAAGCCCCCAAACGCAGACTGAGATGATGCCAGCAGAGATACCTGGCCGCACAGCCCTGAGGCTGCCCGGGAAGTCAGCCCAGGACACTCCGCTCATCTCCATGACCGACTCTTCCTACACATTTGTGCCGAGCTCCAGCGCTGCCCTGCCCAAGGGAAGGAAGGTGGGACAAGCGTTGGAGTCAGGATGAAGCCGTAGCTCACGGTGCGTTTGGAGATGGGAGAGGCTGTGCTACAGAGCAGGGGTAGGGCTGAGGAACCAGGGGCCTCCGGGGCTGGAACGTGCAGCCCTGGGGACATTTCAGAATGGCTTGTGAGAGCCTGTGATCCTGAACTCTTGAGGATCTTACGGGTTATGGGTTTTTAAGCCCATAATTCTGTCTCTTCCCTACCGGTAGCACAGGAGCTAAAATAGGCTTCTTGCAACAATTTCCTGCCCTGTGTGCACCAGTCAAAACCTGCCCTTTGGTTGCAAAGCTCTCAGGAGCTTATTTCACGCTTCCAGTTCTTCATTTGGTGTCAAGAGTCCTGAATACCAATAAGGAACTTATTGTTTATGCTTTTCAACATGAACACATGAAAGAGAGATGCTGGATGCACAACAGAAAGGTCCCTTCTTCCATCTCGTGATCCATCCTGTCTCTCCCTTAGTGCATTAGAGGTAAATATGTAGTTTGCTTCTTTTTGTCCTTTTTTCTTAGTGCTAGGAACACTGTGAAATGACTCCTGTGTTCATACTGAGGTCAGGGGGTTCCCCCTAAAGGCAGGGTTGGGGGTCTTCAGACATCATCCTGGAATGTCTTGCGACATAAACAAGTCTTAAATATGTTCTGAGACCTCCCGTCATTTGCATGACAATGGTGTAACATTTTTATAACACTTAACAACTTCCAAACTTGAAGGAAAAGCAACAAAATCACCAAAACAAAACCCTTTGCTAAAACTTAATACTTTTTAGAACACGAAGTTGCCATAACAACTTGATGCAAAAGTCTTTGGTGGCAACTTTGTACTTGGTCCTATTGAGGCTAAAATAACCTTACTCTTGTGTTAATACTTTGCCAGCATAGTAAATACTATTGGTTACAGAAAATTAAAACTTTTAAATAGTGAAACTACTTTTACTGAAGTAAAAGAAACCTCTTAAATCTAAGTGTTTTTCTTCTTTTAAAAAAGCATAATTTGTCAGACATTAAAATAACAAAAGGTCTTTGAAAAAGGATTATGGTTTCTGATGTTTCACTACTAGAATGGATTTACTTTATATCCTACTGATGTTGTAATCTTGAATTCTGAGGTAATGTTTTAGCCCTTTCTTTTCACATAAATAAAGATTTCAATGATAGCACTTCATTTCTTCTGTAGAACTTTATTTTTCAAACTACTCATTTTCTCTCGCTTAAACCATTTCATCAGAATAACATACAAATTGGATGCAGCGCTTATTAGGAGGAGGGGAACAGTTAGAAAGGCAAGGCATTTCAAATCAACACACTGCTGACTGCGAGGTAGATTTTAAATGGAGAATTTCCATATTGCTTATATGTTTTCCTCCACAATGTACTTTTTTTTTTTTTTTTTAAAAAAAAGGTCCTATTTGTAAGATTTCCCTGTAAAATATAAACGTGTATTTTTTTAGTATATCATGGGGATTTTTTGTATTTTAAAGTCCCTTGAACCTTCATTGCTACATGGAGCACAAACAATTGTTTTCCATCAGTACTAAGCACTGAATTTTAAGAATCCAAAAGCATATTTTAACATGGTGCTAGAACACTTGCTAATCAGACTGACTTCATCCCTCCTTGAAAAACAGTGCCATATATGTCTTTGGGTCGCACAGATTTTAATTAACACTAAGTGTCTTTTAAAAGTCACAAATTCCCACCCTCTCGGAAATTAAATCCACACTTTACACGCAATTGTGCTGCTTTTTGGGGTTTTTAAATATCCCATAGGAGACTGAGTGGTGGGGCAACGGAGTATCTGTAAAGGATTATTGTTTACTGCCAAGGGAACAAAGAGTGCTCTGCGTCCTTCCAGCTCAGGGAGACTCGACAAGAGATTTCCTTCCAGCAACTTCATCGTTATTAGCTTGCTTGCCAAACAGGGACCATTCTCCTGACTCACCCTACAACCTGCCTCTGAAAGTATAGAAAAAGTGGTGTTTATAAACCAGATTTTTTTTTCTTTATTATGTATAGTGAAGGCCAAAGCATTTTCCGCTTCAGCAGAACCAGCAGGGAGGAAATATATGTAGTAATTACCTTAAACAAGCAGGCAATAAGAGCTGCCGCCTCTCAAGCCACGCGGTTTAAGGACATGATGAAAGGTGGAGGTGTCAGCTCTCTCAGCCCAGAACAACCGGCTGGAAATCTGGTGTCCCCACGTTCCTCTGGCCTTCTCCCACGGGCAAAGGGTCCTGGGCGGCCGGGCGAGGCTGCCGGGGAGCAGAGCCGGACCCCG